>JASPKP010006206.1:0-12500 GCA_030674155.1 Stramonita haemastoma
CCCCCACAATCACACTGTCAATCAAACACAAAACAACATCATTAAAAAAATCCACCACGCTATACTCATGATCTGACAGATAAGTAAATTGCCCCCCTCGTCACCTGCCCAAAACCATTCATCATTACAAGCTCAGACAAATAACAACTCCAACAGTTTCCAACCAAAATTATTAATTTCTTTGTCTTGGGACTTCCTGCTTAAATTCCCCAAGGGAACATTAGGAAATGGTCCTGGTTCCCATCACTGGACACAGGAAAGTCCTGTTGACTTGGAGTTTTGCAGTCCTGCGTTGAAGTCACCACTGCATATGACATGTACATCACGGTTCTGCCATCAAGTCATAACAGACATTGTCCACCTCTTCAATATAAACAACGCTCTGGTCCTTATAGAAGGGACTCCAGTAAAGGTACATAAGTAGAAAAATACAAACATCTCTATTACAGCAAAACAGATTTTTGGAAAATTTTTTGATACAAGGATATTTTTGCATCAATTTTGATATAAAGCCAAATTTTCTAAGGATTTTTTAACCATGACCAAATTCCACCTGAACACTTCCCTGCTGCAAAAACTTTACTGCTGGACAAAACAAACTTTATGAATCCATAAATACATTAACAAATCAAAATTTCATCAATAAAAGTTTCTGTTAAATGTTCAAAAAAAATCTATTAATAAATCGACCCTCTTTTCGCTCAGCTTATTTTATCAGCCCCGCTTAATTGTGAACCAAAAAGGATACATGGGTGCGCCGGGGCCCAGTCTCCAGCTGGTATCTTCGTAACCTCCTCGTCATCAATCTGAAGCTGAGAGACAGGCATCCTCTCCCTTTACCTGTCACCTCTGGATATGATCGGCCACCTGTCACTGCAGCAGGGCAGGCGAGGAAGACGGAACATTGGTGATTCGGGTCTGGGCTGGGGTGTCCTGCCTCGTCCTCTTCCACGCCTCGGGGAGTACTGGAGCTGGAAAGGGAAGGGGTTTTTCTTCCCCAGCTGCTTGGAGGAGTCTGCCTCTGCCTGGGTGTTGTGATGCTGGATGCCTCCCCGTCCTCTGCCAGCCCTCGTGTGCGCAGGTTGTACTTGCGGTGTGGCCGGCTCGCCCTGTTGCTGTAAGCCAGTGCCATGCCTCCCGAGCAGGTGGCACATCAGCTGACCCTGGCTGTTGCTGGCCTGCAGTCACTGGTCCCCGGCCTCCTCTGTCCCGTCTCTGGTCTGCCGGTCCTTGCCAGTTTGATTTTGCGTTTCTGGCAGTGTTGGGTGGCATGCCTCTTGATGGAACTGGGGGAGGGAAGTCATCCACAGGAAGCAGAAAATCTGCTGGTCTGTCTCCACTCTGCAGTAAGTGGCTGCGCTGTCCTGATTTGTTCTTTCCTGCTTTTTTTTTTCCACTTTTCTCTGTAGTCACCACTTGCAGGGTGTCAACATCAAACTCAATACACTGCATCGTCTGTGATGAGTTTGTCAAAGCGCAGTTTTGCAGCTTGTCCCTTTTCGTGAAGATCCCGCTGAACGGTACGTAACGTCCTCTGCTTCTGTTGGACAACTGCCGATACATCCTCCTTGATGAAGACTTTGCCATATGCTTTGGATTTCTTCAGTTTATGTGCTTGGACAGGACAAGAGACCTTTGCTTGAAGGACAGAAATTTCGCCACAATGGCCTTTCCCAGTTCTATGGGCACGGCTCCACAAAGATTTCCTGGTCAATGCCCAACCCCTCCTCTATGACATTTTTCACCAACATTTCGCATTTTTCCCATGATGTTTCGTGGGGGAGACCGAAGAAGATGAGGTTGTTGCGCCGACTTGGTTCTCTAAATAGTCGCATTATTCTGGAGGTGGCGTACTGAACCCTTCATTCCAGATTTTCATTCCGCAACTCCTGACACTGCTTTGTATTCGCACACATGCCAACCAGTTGACTCTGGGTTTCTTCTATCCGTTGCAGTCGGTGGTCAATCTTGTTTTCAACTGTGGGTCAGCGTCTCATGGATTAACTCCCCTTGGCGTTGGTTCACTTTTCCCATTCTGATCACAGCCTCGTTCACCCCAGCTATCTCAATCGTGAAGGAGGGACATAGGGGAATCAAAGTCCTGCTTTCCTCTTTCATGACTTGAACTGGTGGGAGAGTCTCCTGCTTCAGCCTTTCTTCCTACAGTTGGCCCTGGGTTTGGTTCGACATCTCCACATTGGAGCAAAAGGCTTGTGATGAAGACAGCTGTGATAACACCAAAGACAAAACGACCATTTCACATCCCTCCACTCAGTAAAGTTTAAGTCTGTAACCACATTGTTGTGACTGAAATGTTTGCTTCCTTCTTAAAAACATGTTGGAACAGCAAGCATCAGAAACAATCTCCCACCTGCCCCATGGAATCACAGACAGCACCGTAACAGTCAGCAGGAGAGTTTGATTGATAAAAAGGCAGTGACTGTCCCCATCCTTGACAGCAGTGAAACACACAGCGACAAACAGCCAGCCTGTCAACACTGTACGTGCCAAACTCAGTGGCCAGGGAAGCGAAACGGTAAACATCCGTGCTTGCATTGCCACCAAACTTCGCTTCGACATGAAACTTTGAAAACAATAATAAAACTTGCCACAAGAACATACTGCCTGTAAATTTGATATGGGCATGATCAGTGCACTATAAACCCCACACACTGGTCATATGTAGTAGTACCAAATCTACCAAAAACTATACTTATATTATCGAGAGAAAGAGAGAGGGAGGGAGAGAGAGAGAGAGAGAGAGAGAGAGAGAGAGAGAAAAGAGAGAGAGAGAGAGAGAGAGAGAGAGAGAGAGAGAGAGAGAGAGAGACAGACAGACAGACAGACAGACAGACAACAGACAGAGTGAGAGAGAGAGAGAGTCAAGTCAAGTCAAAAACACTTTAATCATCCCTGAAGGGCAATTACAAAGATAGAATGATGCCTCCTGATTGTGCTTTTTAGTTAGAATGGATGGTGCTCATGACAGGACGTTTAGGTTACACTTTCGTATTATTTTTGGGGTCAAATAGTATACTATCTTCTATAGAGTGTGGGTCGGAAGAGAGAGAGAGAGAGAGAGAGAGAGAGAGAGAGAGAGAGAGAGAGAGAGAGAGAGAGATTGATTGATTGATTGATTGATTGATTGATTGATTGATTGATTGATTGATTCTTTTATATCGAGGATAATGGGATAAGCACTCTTGTGCTTTTTTACATCCAGTCCCCGTGTGTATGCAGTTTTGTAAATGTCATACGATGGCCTACTCTTACTAAAAGCGGAACAGGATTTGACGTGTGCGCAAGATGTTCTGCGTGCGTTCGCACACGGGCCTCGGTTTAAAGTCTCATCCGAAGGACTTTTGGGGAGAGTGGAGTCAGCACTGATGTTAACTCCAGGACAAAATCTCACTCGACCAATTCGAACCCGGGTCTTCAAATTGCCAGCGCAATGTTCTGACCTCTAGGGTATCCGTCCCCCAGAGAGAGAGAGAGAGAGAGAGAGAGAGAAGAGAGAGAGAGAGAGAGAGAGAGAACTAGAGAACTCTCGAACTCGAAAGGTTTATTCATGAAAAAAGGCCATTGGCCCATACATGAAGGGGGTTGCCAAATAACGATAACGAAACTTGCTTTAAGCTGACACACGACGCTACTCCAAGCCATGGAAACCACAGCATTGATTAGTAAAGTACATCGAGACACGAAACTCTTTACTGTCCGGATATGTTACGGCATTCCGAGCCTTTCTTTCGTCCAGTCATTTGTCACACACCCTTAGGTCTAGGCTAGCCAAGAAAGCGTTGTAGTAGTTCTCTAAGTGTCGCTAAGTCCCTTGAAGCATGCAATGGGGTCTCCGTGTGTAGCGTGTTCTGGATTCGCTTCCCATTCCGCAAACTGGCGAGTTTGACACGTTTCCTCTTTTAACATGTTTGTCTCTTGCTGTTTGACAAACCAGTACACACATACTGGCTCAGTGTCTGGTTGGCCCATGCGTACTGGATCACAATGTCGTCTGACTCACACATCACAATATCTTCACCGTCTGAATGATGTAGCACGGATTTTCTAAAGTGTGTATTTCTTTGTCTGTCTCTTAGCCTTTTCTGTACGGATCTATCAGTTAGAGTAGCCACGTACTGTTTGACATTTCATGTGTCGAATGCACCAACAATATTATCATCGTTCACCTCAGGCTGCAAAACACACATATCAGCACAGTCACTACAATCAGACATACAGGGAGTTCTAAATCAACCGATGATGGCAACTGAACTGATGTTTTTGTGTTGATGTCCTGTGTGTGTGTGTTGTTGGTAGGTCATTTCATGTATATCTACACATGCTGTATTCCCCTGTTCTACTCCACTGTCAGGCAGACTCGAGCACTGAAGACACAGTCACTTTCACACACAACACTTGCCTGCTTCTCTTTATGCTTTCGAGAACGCTCTACATCTCGTGGTTTGAGAAAATGATTTTTTCCTGTAGTACTGTGCTTGTGTGCTGCGATTCACTGTTGGATCCGCCATGTTGGTTGACACTGCTGTGTCCACTGGTTTCAGTTGCAAGACAAAAACCACGCTGTCCCCTTCTCCTGCCACTTTCCAGCTGGAAACTGCATTGTCAGTCAACAGGGTGCCTAAGGTCCCTCCCACAGCCGCTGAAGTCCAGTAACTGGCATTTTTGAATGAATTTCTAGTTTTACTGCTGCTCACAACAGAGAGAGAGAGAGAGAGAGAGAGAGAGAGAGAGAGAGAGAGAGAAGAGAGAGAGAGAGAGAGAGAGAGAGAGAGAGAATAATAACCTGATGAATAATTTATCATTAACACCAACAGTTTTATCTGCTGACTATATGGTCTTGGAGGATAAAGTTCCATGATCCTGCCTGCATACCTAGTAGATCCAACTGTGACACCCCTGATTAAAGTCCTGATTGTGCTTTTTAGCTAGAATGGATGGTGCCCATGAGAGGACGTTTAGGTGACACTTTGGTATTATTTTTGGGGTCAAGTAGTATACTATCTTCTATAGAGTGCGGGGTTGGACAATTTTTTGTTGATTTTCACAGATTTTTTTAAGTATGAAAAAATGCAGTGTGCACTTGTTTTGGGGATTGAGGACATAGAGCAGTACCACTAGTCACGAGAAAGTTGGAAATGATCATCAAATGAGATTGCTTGTGTTTCTACAGCCTTGACCCCAGGCATGCATATTGGGGTTAGGAAGCTAGCAGACAACAAAGGAGTGCGGAGGTAACAGTGTTTTGCTGAAAAAAAGTTCAAACCTACCAAATTTGTGCAAAATCGCCTGAGTTTTGAATCAGGGACTAGCCTTTCTGAAAAAAGTGTTTTAATTTTATTTCTGCTGATGCCTTATTACGTGCAGTACAAGTGCAAGAGTGATATAACTAGAAAATAGAAGCAAAAGTGTCAAAATTAATACAGGTGTGTAGCCTTACTTTGAGGAAAACCATGGTTTAAGTCAGCAGTTACATTGAAGAGCCATGTGGTTTCTAAGAGAGTGCCAGTACAAAACATGATTTGCTTAATGAGTTCTTGCTGTTGTGCCTACAGCCCCCAGTTTAGTTAAACCTCCAAGGTCACCCAGACCATGCACTCTGACTCACTCCTCACACATGAGAATCACTGTGAGATTAAAGATTATGCACACTGAATGACACCTGTCCCTGCATGTGTGTGTTTGCAAGACCCATGATCATCATTTGTGTTGTGCTAAATCCCACCTCCCAGGATTCTACAGTCTCCTTTAAAGAAAGGTGCAGGTTGTTATATTTATTTATTTATTATTTTATACCAATTTATGTCACAGCAGATAACTTGGTGTGAAATTCGGGCTGCCACCCCCCCCCCTGGCTTCCGCGCCCCCCCCCCCCCCCCCCCCCCCCCCCCCCCCCCCGCCCCCCAGAGCATGTAGCCTAAAGTGCAGCCTTACCCATTATTTTTGTTTGTTTTTTCCTGTCGGCAACTGTATTTGTTTTCCCTATCAGAGTGGCTTTTTTCTACAGAATTTTGCCCAGGACAACCCTCTTGTTGCCGTGGGTTCTTTTATGTGCACTAAATAATAATGTGTAACATGCGAGACCTCGGTACATCATCTCATCCAAAAGACTACCACCCAGACCACCACTCATGGTCTAATGAATCGGGAAAAGTTTTGGGCCCAAACAGGATTCAAACCACCGCACACTTTGACTCGTCTTTTTGCTTTCTAAAAAGGTGCGTTACCTCTAGAACACCGATCCATCTAGAGCTTGTCATGGCTAAAGGCAATCTTGACATAACCTTTCACAACATGATAACATTTTGATGAAGGCCTTGGCACACCGGCCTACTTTTTTTCCCCTTCCTTTGCTAGATCTACTTTTTTTTTAAAATGAGGAGATTTTTGTCTGTGTGCCCATTTATTCTTATTTATTCATTTATGATTATTTAGTCTTATCTGAGATCATGTAATCACAGAGAGAGAGATAACAATAATGATAATGATAATGATAACAATATTTATTCAAGAAAGGTCATAGCCCCATTTGAAGGGGTTTACAAAAGGCACATAAATATAAGAACATTATACACAAATACACAAACGTTCATACAACTGACTGCAACGCAATGTGTACACACACAGTTTATACTGTTTTCTGTGTTATAGAATCAAACTACCTCTTCTTTTTAAAGACTTGTAGATATACATAGCAAGATTTTTCATAACATTTTCATTTTTAGAAGACAGGAGTAAAATCATTCTAAAGTGAGCTGGTCTGCAATAATATTTTTCAGGAATGTATTCTGTTCTTAAATCACTTAGCACTGGACAAGGAAAAATAAAATGAACTTCATCCTCCCTATCAAGTCTACACATAGGACATATAAAGTTTTTTCTCACCTTTCCTGTATCTTTGACTATGAACTGCTATTTCAGAGACACCAAATCTGAATTTAGTCAGTGAACATCTAATAAACTTGTTCATATTCATTTCAATATATGGTTCTTTAAGGTTATTTATTTTCAAAAGCTTACACAATGAAAACCAATCACTATTCTCAATATGACTGGCCCAATCTAGCCACCTACAATCTATTATGCACTGCTTAAAACAAATCAAAAAACTTTTAACACAACCTACACCCTGATTGTTCCATACACTAGAAAACCCATAACTATCTAAACACTTTCAAATATTTGTTGCCCAAGTTATTTTACCTCAGCTGCATAAATCATAGAGTGCTTTATAAGCTTGGGCAGGTAATCTCCCTTCATGCATACTAAGTAGTTTTAACCAATATTTAATACATTTGATATATGACTTTAAATATATTGGAAATCTTCCAAGTTCACCATAGATCAAATCATTTGGAGTTCTCTTGTCAACAAACAAAAAATGTTTTTATGGCAAAACAGTGTAATTATTCAATTTCCTGCCCTTTTTCAAAGGCCCAAATTTCAGCACCATACTGAACAATTGGCTGAATCTATGAATCAAAATAACCTGAAAAATAAATGTGCTGAATTATTTTCAAATTTATATAACAAATGCAAAAGATTCATGACTGCACACTTTCCTTTACAAACAAGATCTTGACAAGCACTGGAAAAACTTAGTTTGGTAGAAAAGTAAATACCCAGGTATTTATATACATTCACAATTGAAACTTTGAAATTTCCGTAGAACCATTTTTTCCTTGCTGTCAAATAACCTCCCTTATGAAAGACTACTATATTTGTTTTGTCCATATTCACCTTAAGTTCTAATCTTTGAGCTGCAGTGAAAAAACTATTCAACTGATTCTGCAAACCAACAACAGTTTCTGACAACAAAACAATATCATCAGCAAAGAGCAAAGTAAAAATTCTGTTAAATCAAATGTAACACCATGTTTTCCTTTTCCAATACTTTCAAGAGCTAATTCATTGATAAATAAAGAAAATAGAACAGGACTACATACATCCCCTTGTTTTACGCCTTGAGTACATGATACAAAATCACTAAACAGCACCAATCCTTGCTTTTACATCTTCATACATTTTCTTCACTCACATATAAAGTTTCCCCTGCACACCATTTTTAATGAGAATAGGCCACAACAGTCTTCTAGAAATCAAATCAAAAGCCTTTCGAAAATCAACAAAAGCAACACATGATTTACGATTATTTACAAACTGTTTCTAAACAGCAGCTAACAAAGTAAATATATGATCAATTGTACAGTAACCCTTATTGAAGCCTGCCTGGTATTCCCTGTTATATTATTTAATTCAACCCATTCTGACAGTCTTTTGTTAATGATAGAACTTATAATTTACTTGTTATGCTACATAAAGATATTCCTCTATAATTATTTGGGTTATTGCTATAACCTTTTTTGTATAATGAGATGATAATTGACTCTGTCCATTTTTGTGGAGAGATCCCTTGATCAAACAGTACATTGAACAATTTAACAAGAAAATCTACTGCCACATCTCCTAGGTTTAAAAAAAAATCACTTATTAATCCATCAGGTCCAGCAGATTTACCCTTTTTCAACTTTCATATTGCACTTCCTGTTTTGTGACAGGCCGATCTAAATATTGTGTGTACTGGTTGTCTGGTGAAAATTCATTTTCCCGGTCATCAGCATCAGCTGTTATTTGCTTTTCCAATACGTTCTTAAAATGTTTGTGCCATTCATCTAATATAATACTATTCTGATTAGACACACACTTTTTAAGTATAACTTTAACATTTTTCAAAAACTCCTGTTGATTGTTAATTGAATCAGTTACTTGTTTAAGCAAAGAATCATTAAAATATTTCTTCTTTCTCACTAACATGTTTTTGTATTCTCTCCTCACTCTCACTCACTCAGTCCCATGTCCCAAAGGACGTAGGGGGGACATGAGAGAAGAAGCAACGGAGATCTTTTTCCATGCTTCACGATCCTGTGTGGCTAGTAGGAGGTGTTGCAGGGGTTGGGCGGTCCAGTCTTTGATGTTGTCAACCCATGATTTCTTTCGGCGGCCTCTTCTTCTCTTGCCCTTGACTGTTCCTTGCAAGATGGATTTTGCTAGGGTGTTGTGTCTTGTGGTGTGACCAAACCACATCAGCTTTCTCCTCTTTATGGTGGAGAGCAAAGGCTCTTGGGGGCCCACACGCTTTTTGATTTCTTCTTTCACATAGTTATTGGTCTTGTGTTCTTTGTATGATATTTTGAGGAGTCTTCTGTGGCACTTGTTCTCGAATGCTTGGATTCTCCTCTCTAACTCTGCTGTCAGAGTCCATGATTCACAGCCATATAAAAGGATAGATATCACGAGGGATTTGTAGAGGTGGTATTTGGTGCAGGTGGTATTTGTCTTCCTCGAAAACATCATGACAGAGACATTGCAAAACCACCACACTTCCATCTCCATTGGTGGAAGACCCCTTTGCAACCTCAGATTTGCAGATGACATTGACCTCATGGGCAGCAGCAAACAAGAACTGCAAATCCTCACAGACAATTTAACAGAGAAATCAAAGATCATGGTCAACAGCGCGAGTAATGACATCACGGAAATAAAGATGAATGGAGAAATACTAGAAGAGGTGAGCCAATTCAAATACTTAGGCTCCATCCTAACAAAAGATGGCACATCAAACAATGAAGTGAAAGCTCGCATTGCAACAGCAACATCTGCTCTAGTCAGACTCGAGAGGATCATCAGAAGCAACAACATCAGCTTCTGCACCAAATACCACCTCTACAAATCCCTCGTGATATCTATCCTCCTATATGGCTGTGAATCATGGACTCTGACAGCAGAGTTAGAGAGGAGAATCCAAGCATTCGAGAACAAGTGCCACAGAAGACTCCTCAAAATATCATACAAAGAACACAAGACCAATAACTATGTGAAAGAAGAAATCAAAAAGCGTGTGGGCCCCCAAGAGCCTTTGCTCTCCACCATAAAGAGGAGAAAGCTGATGTGGTTTGGTCACAACACAAGACACAACACCCTAGCAAAAACCATCCTGCAAGGAACAGTCGAGGGCAAGAGAAGAGGCCGCCAAAAGAAATCATGGGTTGACAACATCAAAGACTGGACCGCCCAACCCCTGCAACACCTCCTACTAGCCACACAGGATCGTGAAGCATGGAAAAAGATCTCCGTTGCGTCTTCTCTCATGTCCCCCCTACATCCTTTGGGACATGGGACTGAGTGAGTGAGTGGGTGATTTGGTGCAGAAGCTGATGTTGTTGCTTCTGATGATCCTCTCGAGTCTGACTAGAGCAGATGTTGCTGTTGCAATGCGAGCTTTCACTTCATTGTTTGATGTGCCATCTTTTGTTAGGATGGAGCCTAAGTATTTGAATTGGCTCACCTCTTTCAATATTTCTCCATTCATCTTTATTTCCGTGCTGTCATAACTCGCGCTGTTGACCATGATCTTCGATTTCTCTGTACTGACCTCCATGCCGTATGCGCTTGCTCGATCTGTTAGACTGTGAGGATTTGCAGTTCTTGTTTGCTGCTGCCCATGAGGTCAATGTCATCTGCAAATCTGAGGTTGCAAAGGGTCTTCCACCAATGGAGATGGAAGTGTGGTGGTTTTGCAGTGTCTCTGTCATGATGTTTTCGAGGAAGAGGTTGAATAGTACAGGTGAGAGAAGGCAGCCCTGGCGGACCCCAACCGTGGTTTTGAAGAACTCGCCCACGTGATTGTTCATGAAAACTGAACTTCTTGCATTCCCCAACACCACCAAGCAGATATCTCCTAACTATCACAATCCCCCCTTCAAATTCTGACAAGTGGACAAGTGGATAAGTGGACAAGTGTTCCAGAAAAACAGGCATAGATTTTTTTGTGACTAGCTCGTTTTCAGTTCGTCCGGAAAAGGGGTGGCAATCACAGCAACCTGACAAAACATGACTCAAAAGGTAAAACATTTTAAACAAGATGCTTTGTTCAACTTTCATACAACTCTAAGCTACTATGCCCCTTTTTCCCCCTCCGCCCGTCCTAACGCCCTTATTCCCCTGCACAAATATATAAACAAGAAAAAAAAAACAATGAAAATAATACGCTAACACACACACACACACACACACACACACACACACACACACACACACACACACACACACACACACACAAACACACACACAATACACACATACACACACCCCCCACACACACACAAACACACACACACACACACACACACACACACACACACACACACACACACACACACACACACACACACACACACACACACACACACACACACACTCACACACAGTATCTTCACAATGGGGGGAAAGACATTAGGACAGGAGGAAACAGGAGGGGAGGGGAACACTCAACTTTGGCGACTGCGGCAGCGCCGACGATGAGGATCCTTTAGAGTGAGGTCCATGCTCCTCTCGTCATCTCCCCGTTGAGACAGCCTGGCCTGCTTGAAAGCTGGGTGCAGAGGTTCGCCTAACCCAAAGTTGAGCACTGCGGTCTGCCCAACATAAGCGTCCGGTGCCCAGCCTGCCCAACACAAGCGTCCAGTGCTGCCACCTGCCCAACACAAAGCTGTGACCAGGGAATTAACATCTTGTCACAATACGGATGTCAACCGCTCCCTCCATCCCGCGCTTTCCCCCACTTTAACAGTTTATACAATTCCCATCCATAAACTCCATGAGGTTACAACTGTCAATTAGTTCAAATAGGCTGTCACACAGACATTACAAACAAACACGACATAACCTCTGACTGCCCTTTCAAGTTTCACATATATTTCTACAGTCAGAGGAACAGGACCCATTACTGAGGATAGTGCTTGAATCAGACAACGCTGGTGAACCTGCGGTCCCGAAAACCCTAGAACTCTAAAAAGAAACGAAAGAATTGAGCGCTGAAAATAAGTCTTGGAAACCAAATGGAATCTGAATGCTCGGAAAAACCTACCTTCTCTCTTCCCCTACCAAGGCAGAGTTCGAGAGAAGAAACTGTTGAAACGAAACGTACAGTGGTGAAGTCGTGGGCTCGAAACTCAGGTGCAACACCCACCCACTCTAGTCGGCAGAGTGAGTAGTGATTAATTGCCAAAAAAATATATTTGCCTGCATCCAAAAAAAATAATGTTTCACACTTCCGAGTTCCTAAAGCAAATAAAATAATTTCAATTTCTGCCCACATGCTACATACCTCATATAGTACAGCCGCCAAGGATTAAATTCTGACATGAAGAGTGACAGCAAGTCAGTTTGCATACACATACTTATGATCATAGTGAACACTATTAGCCTGGGAAACAATGAATCTGTACCCCATGAGACACATGGTAAACACTAGAGTTTTGCAACACTTCTGGAACTGGGCACTTTAGACACTTTGGGTTGATTATAGATGTTCATCACCTGTTGTGCTGCCCCCATCCACCCAGATCCATCTCCTTCTTCCTTTCCTCTCCCCTACCCCCTCCTTCCCTTTCATTCTGTGCTAGGAATTCCCTAATTTCTAT
>JASPKP010006207.1:0-2500 GCA_030674155.1 Stramonita haemastoma
GTATGACAAAACTTCACAGATGTGGCACAAGAAGACACTGCCTAATTCTCTCTTAGTGCTGAGTACATGTATGGAAATGGACCAGTGCAGCTAATCCTCAAACATAAAGAAGAGCGCTGCAATGATTCTTGCGGTGAAACACCAGGTTAAAAAAGTAACAGTGCATGCAGGATTGCTTCACACATGCCTCTAAACACTCAAGGATTTTGGTTCTACATTCACACCTTCAATACATGTTTATAATTCTACATTCACCCCAAAAATTCCAATACTTATTCTACATTCACACAAAAAATTTCAATTCAATACTTATTCTACGTTCTCACAAACAGTTTCAATTCAATATTTACTCTACATTCATACAAACACTTCCTACTTCTCCGCTCAAGCGAGGCAAAGCTATTGGGAGATTAGTGAGTTTGTTTTGTCAGTTGCTATTTAAGCCATCCGACATTGAAGTTTTCTTCCAATTTCACCAAGAAAATGGACCTATTTCCACTATTGTTCACTTCTTCCTCTTATAATGTGAACTACTGCACAGCAGGCTATTTTGCCCATTATGTGAATGGAAGAAGTATCAAAACGAGAACTTTTCCTCCTCAGTGAAAAATTTCTTAGCTTTCCTGAAACAACACAAGTTTTTACAGGCTCGAACACAGAGTATCAAAGAAACCATTACCCACAACTCATTTAGCATTAAAAAAAACCAAAACAAAACAAACCCTGAAATTAAGAATTTACAAGGAATTTCATTGTGTGGTATCTCAATCAGAGCAATCAACACTGAAAACAAAATCAGCAGATTTACCACAGTGTGCTTGTTGTTAGAGTTGAACTATTTACATATCTCTTTCCAGTCATTAAAAAAAACCAAAAAACAGTTGCTGTAACAATTTTTCTACTTTAGAAATGAAGACCTCACCTCCTACATGAAATCAGTAAAACCAATAAACAAAGCTTTTCAACTCTTCAAAGCGCTTAGCCATCTGACAAGTTAAAAAAAGGTATACTGAGTTGAACACCATTCTTTTTTTAATTTACAAATATGCAACCGCTGCTAAAGGGCTGAGTAACCGATAAATAGGAATGAGAATCTGATCAACAAAACTGACAGATGACTCTCATAACATTATTCTAGAAGTAGAGTTAATGTACAGATCACCTGGTTCAACTCAATAACAGTGTTGACCTCATCCCAAGAATACAACTAAACTCAAAAGGAAATAAAGCTAACATTCCACCACAACTTAGCACTGATTTACAATCACAGTCCCCCCCTCCATGTCCTCAAGTGATGACAGCATTACAGACTAAGAAGGCGAAGAGGTAGATGGCGAAGTCTTCAGAGGCAGCACTGATGTAGCCCATGACAGTGTTGTACTTCAAGACCACGTCCTGCCGCACTCCAGAAACCACCAAGGCATAACTCATCATGGACGACTTGTGCGGCAGCTGCAAATCCTGGATCCAAACAAAAATAGAGAACTGTTAGAAATATTTGTTTCAACTCCCTCAATAGATCTTTTTTCAAAGTAAACAAAAGAAAGGAAGCCTACCATAGAAAAAGGCTAAAACCAGTATTCTTTTTGTGAACACTCAGCAACTACTGTTTCTCTGTCATATAAACAAAAATGCATTCCCCTGCTATTGTTTTACTCTGGTATTTATTGCGGTGACAAGCAGTAATCTGAAACACCATACCTAAATAAGTAAATTTAGTCAGAGCACTTTTAACATAATCATAATGATTTATTTTCATGCCAATATACGTTTCTTTGAAACGAGATGTTTTAAATAGCCTATATTGTGTAAGTCTGTCACTGTTATACACAGGTTCATGCAAATCTTGCCATTAACAGCTGGAGAGAGTGAAATAAGACACATCTGGAAAGTATTTTTCTGATGTAGGCAGAGTCAGATCAAGTTTTACTGCAGATTATTTTCCATAGAAAAGATTTTTTCATGAAAAAAAGGAATGAGTGTATGTATACATACATACGTGCATCAATGTGTATGTATGTGTATGTATTTGAATCAAAGGGCTACTTTTATATAAAAAAGTAGTGTGTGTGTATGTATGAGTACATGCAAATGTATGCATACATTATGCTTTAGTTCCATGACAAGATCACTTGAAAGAAGTATAATATAATATATATATATATATATATATATATATATATATATATATATATATATATATATATATATATAAAAGTTGAATCTGAATCTTTGACTTGTTAAAACAGTAACAATCAACATGAGACAATTAACACTACAAATTTCACCTACCCATTCCACAACACAACACAACTAAACACAGTTTGGTTTGCTCCTTTACCTTCATGTGCGTCTTTTGAAAATACAGGAGAAATCCTTCCAGCCACAGGAATGGAATGATCACCCACTGGAACACAGCAGAAAAATTAACAATAAAACCCCCCCAAAGGTAGGAGAAAAATGTTGAGCTAAATAAAACATTATCCATCATTCAAGTATG
>JASPKP010006207.1:7500-10000 GCA_030674155.1 Stramonita haemastoma
CTTATGTTCGACACATTTGGCTGCTTTGTTGTTATTCATACCCATGTTATTTTTGTATTTCCATTATTTTGTCTGTATGACTTGAGTTTATGTTACTGTCTTCAGTGTTATCTTGTAAGATTCTGTTTGGATGAAAATCCTCATTTATTTTAGTTTTCAACCACGGTTGATATTTGTCTTTGATTGTTTTAGAAGTCAATTTTCTTGATTTTTTTGTGAGGGCAGGATGAAAAAAAGTTGTGCAAACTTAATCTTTTACCCTCAATAAAGATCATTTTGACTTGACTTGACTTGACTTGACTTGACTTGACTTGACACACAACACACACACACACACACACCACACACACACACACACACACACACACACACACACACACACGCTCTTCAACCCCCCCCCCCCCCCCCCCCCCCAGTACAACGACCAATTTTGTTTTGTTTGTTGTTGTTGGTTTTTTTTGTTTTTTGTTTTTTGTGTGCTTTTTTGTTGTTGTTTTTTGGGAGGGGGGGCGTGTTGGGGGGGGGGGGGGGGGGGGGGGGTTCGTGTGTGTGTTTGTTTTTCCGCAATGAACTACCTTGATCGATGCAACTTTCCCGAGGGGGACTAAAAAGATAACCATTCTCTCTCGTGCCCAAGTTGAAAGCGCAGGGCCCGACTTGTCAGGTACTTATCTGCAGCACAACGCAGTTTCGCTCTTCTTCTTCTTCTTCTTCTTCTTCTTCTTCTTCTTCTTCTTCTTCTTCTTCTTCTTCTTCTTCTTCTTCTTCGAACGCTCAGACAGCATCGTTTGTTGTCTGTCATAGGAGCAAAAACGCGTTGTGCTGCCGTTAAGCACCTCACAAGTCAGGCCTGGCGCATTCGACTTAATTGCATGAAGATGTATGAGAATGAGGATAACATAACAATGCTGCTATGGAAGTACGTCATTTATGTGCTTTGAGACTACTTGGCAGGGTTGTACTCTACGTTTACTGTTTTTATCATTAGGCTATAAAATTATTTATTGTAGGTAAAGGTGAAGATGCCCCATAACCTATGTGGTCGTAGGGGAGCGAGGCATCAGAGACCTCAGTTTCTCAAGGGGCCAGTATATTGAGGGTGGCGCCCATCTCCTCTCCCTCGCTGCTTTACCTTCCCTGACCCTAAGGAGGGCAGGTACCCATATACAGTTGGGTGAACTGGGGCGCGCAAATGGTCACCAATCCAACTGGTAACCACACTCGATGCTGCTTAACTTTGACTTGAGGAAAGCGAGTGCCCTGACCACTTAGCTATCCCGCCCCATAGGCTACGTTTATTGTACCTTGATTTTTTTCTTTGAGAAAGAAATATAAACAAAAATGGTATTTTAATCATATCAATGGGTCAGAGCACCCAGAGCTTTCTGTATCTCGGAAGTGACGAACTTGTGCAGTTCCCTCTCTTTCTGTTTGTGGACTTTCTCTATGATGATGGTGTAGGTGTACAGGAAAGGATTCAGCGCCGAATTGAAGGGCAGCACAAAGATAGCCATGGCCACGTTGACCTCCCCTGGAACAGGAACATCGAGTTTGGCCAGAAGTCCACAGACACCAATGGGGAACCAGCACAGGAAATCTGACATGGCGATGGTCAGGAGACGACGAGCAACGGTAGCTTCCTTTGACCGGCTTTTATTGTTGGTGTTGATGGTGTCTTTGCCCTTCAGTCCATCATCGGACATTGTGTTGGCTCTGACTGACCAGAAGATGAGAGCCTGGCCTACAGCAATCAGCAGAAACAGGACAAGGTTGAGCACAATCATGACTCCAAAAGAATAATGACGCCCGGGAAAGTCAGCTCTAGTGACGGGCAGAGGAATACAGATGCCTGTCTGGCTGTAGAAAGCCCAGTGAGATGTGACAGGCAGTAGGGGCACTGAGGCCAGGATCACCCCTAGTGCCCAGGTGACCGTGCAGGCCACGTACGCTGACCTGGCTCCAAACCGAAGACGGCTAAAAGGGAAGCAGATGACTAGAAAGCGATCCAGAGTTATCAGACAAATGAATATGGACGACACTTCACAAGACACAAGGGACATAAATCCTGAAATGCTACAGGCTGCACTCCTTTTCCAGGATAAGTCATTCCACAAGTAGTTTCCAGAATACAAGCGGTCTGCTACTCCGATCATCAGCAGGTACACCCCCATGAAGAAATCGGACACGGATAAATGGATAACAAACACGGCATAACCGATCGTACGTCTTCGTGAGGTGGGCCACATGCGGTACACAAAACTGCACAGGTTTCCAAACAAAGAAGCGATGGTGAAGACAGCAAGGGCGATTCTGTAGGAGTCAGCTTTCAGCAGGTTATCACAGGAAGAGAGTTCCAGGGTGGGTGCAGTGCATTTCCCATCAAAGCTGTCTGGCAGCATAACAGGACAACAGAGTTTGAAGTTGTCGGCCAGCAACTCTTGAAGCTCTTCCATTCCTTTGAAAAAGTCAGGACTGAGGTCAGAGATAGGACACCCTTCCA
>JASPKP010006209.1:0-5000 GCA_030674155.1 Stramonita haemastoma
GTCTGTGTGTTTGACAGTCTGTGTCTTTCTCTCTGTCTATGTATGCCTCTCTGTGTCTCTGTGTCTCTGTCTCTCTCTTACTCACATTCTCTGGCATGTAGTTATATGTAGAGATGGAAAGGGGGTATTTTTGGTGTTTTGATAAGAGCTGCTGGTTAAGGCCATTAAATCTTTTTTGTCTTCAGTCTTCAGTCTTTGTTTGATGGTCTGGATATAAAAATGCACGTGGGGGGTTATTTGTTATCCTCGAAATAAAAGAATTTGAATAAATGAATCTGACTGACTGATTGAATGAATGAATGATTCTCTCTCTCTGTGTCTCTGTGTGTCTCTGTCTGTGTGTCTGTCTGTGTGTCTGTCTGTCTGTCTGTCTGTCTGTCTGTCTGTCTGTCTCTCTGTCTCTGTCTCTCTCTCTCTCCTCCCTCTCCCTCCCTCCCCCCCCTCTTCTCCTCTCTCTCTCTCTCTCTCTCTCTCTCTCTCTCTCTCTCTCTCTCTCTCTCTCTCTCTCTCTCTCTCTCTCTCTCTCTCTCTCTCTCTCTCTCTCTCTCTCTCTCTCTCTCTCTCTCTCTCTCTCTCTCTCTCTCTCTCTCTCTCTCTCTCTCTCCTTCCTTGCCCATATACGATAACAGAGGTCTGGAATTCTGGTTGTTATGTGAAGTTTTCCATAACTTTTCTCTCTACTTTTTTAAGTGTTCGTTTTATATCTGTTTACAATGTTAGATGTTCTTTTGTGTGATTATGGTTTCTTACTCATTTCTTTCCAGTTTACTTTTCTTTAGTCGTGTGTGTTTGTGTTTGTGTGTGTGTGTGTGTGTGTGTGTGTGTGTGTGTGTGTGTGTGTGTGTGTGTGCGTGTGCGTGTTTGTGCGCGCGTGTGTGCGTGGGTGTGAGTGTGCGCAATGTTTATATATAGAAAGTGACGATGGACTATATACGAAATTTTAGACTTTTTTTTTAAATTTCCTGTATATGTTTTGAATTTAAAATTTTACTTTGTACGCTTTTCTGGGAGTCTCTTTTTCTGTTTTTTCCTTTTCTTTTAATATCAGCATCCAAGCATACGACCATTGAACGGAATGAGGAAAGCAAATGGGATGATAAAAATGTCAGCAATGATGTAATCACTATAAACCCAAACTAATACACATTTATAGGCCATAAAACATGTCAACATTTTTTTGGGGGGAAAAACAAGTACAACAGGAAAAGGCCAAGTGATCAGTGGCAAATGTCCAAAAAATCACAGACACATGGTAGATAAAGTATCATGTTCAAACTATTAGGTCAATAAATATTGGAACTTCTTCTCTTCTTCGCTTTACACCGTCAGATGTGTCTGGGAAAAAAAATAATTGCATGTCCTTTCCAGCTCCTGTCGTGGGTTGTACAGCTTGGGTTGCAGGGTTATCTCCGTAGACCACACAATCTTCTTCAGGTCGCTGAATAGTGTACGTTTCTGAAGGATGTGCTTGCCAGTCTGGTTTTCTTTACCACAGGCACACAGAGGAGAAGGAGCAAGTTAAGTGTCAGCTTTGGGGGACATATGGTGATTTAGTATGTTGTGCCCAGTGCGGAGTCTTACAATGATGGTCTGTTCTTCTCTTTTGAGATGGTATCAAGAAGATTTGCAACGTTTATAGAATATACTTGGTCTCCATCACATTTGTGTCCTTTCACTCATGTAGGTTTTTTTTTTTATTCAGCGACTTCCTTTAGTTCGTCCTCCTCTTGGATGGTGTTAGTCGTCCTTCTCTACTCTATGTTAGACCATTAATTTGATAATTGGGCTAGCTTTTTCATGGGAGGTGAGGCTGCTTTTGCAATATTTTTTCTGTGCACCTTGTAGTGCAAGTTCATCAGCCTGTTCGTTGCCAGGTATGCCACAATGGGCAGGGATTTATTGTAGTAATACACGTTTGTTTTGTGTAGGGAGCTGTAGTGTTTGCTGAATAAAGTATCATAAAAAATTATGGTAGTTAAGAGTATTAGGCAAACCAGGTGCAAAAGCAACAACAAAAATTGTGAAGCCTCAACACAGCCACATCATACATACATATTCACACACACACACACACACACACACACACACACACACACACACACACACACACACACACACACACACACATACACACATACACACATACACACACATATATATATACATATACATATACACATGTATATATATATATATATATACATATATATATATATATATATATATATATATATATATATATATATATATATATAAGCGTGTACACACGTGCACACGCACACATACGCATAAACATGCGTGTTTAAGCTCTTGTTGGCCAAAAAACAAACATAGCACAAAGTATATTCAAGGCACTAGAGAAAAACATAATACATGCTTGACAACGTGACACACTGAAAGCAAAATAAAAACCAATCGTAAAATAGTTCAGATAAACGCAAAGAAAGTTCTAAGAAAAGGCACAAAGACATTGACAGCGAGACAAAAACATTCCTGTCTGTGTTTTTGTTTGACTTTGTCTCTATGTATGTCTTACTTTGTCTATCTGTATGTCTCTCTGTCTCTCGGTCTGTCCCTGTTTCTCTGTCTCTCTCTGTCTCTCTCTGTCTCTCTCTTTCTGTCTTCATCTGTCTCTCTCTGTATCTGTGTCTCTGTGTGTGTGTGTCTCTCTGTCTCTCTCTGTCTCTCTGTCTTTATCTCTGTCTGTCTCTCTCTTATATTTTTTGGGGGGTAAAGTAATAAATAAATAATATATATATATATATATATATATATATAAAAATCTTATCTTGAAGGTAGGATAGAAAAAGTATGTGAGTGTTTATCAGTAATTCCTGGAAATAGCGTAGCTATCATCACCACACACCATCATTATTATCATCATCATCATTCTCAAGTCTATCATCATCATCATCGTCATCGTCATCGTCATCGTCGTCGTCGTCGTCGTCATCATCATCATCATCATCATCATCATCATCATCATCATCATCATCATCATCATCATCATCATCATCATCATCACCATACCCTTCTTCCGTATTCTCCTTCTCCTCCTCCCACCCTACTCCTTCTCTTCCTTCTCCTCTTGATCATTGTCCCTATACTCCTCCTCCTCCTCCTCCTCCTCCTCCTCCTCCTCCTCCTCCTCCTCCTCCTCCTCCTCCTCCTCCTCCTCATCATCATCATCATCATCATCATCATCATCATCATCATCATCATTACCATCATCATCATCTCCTCTTCATCATCATCATTATCATCATCGTCATCATCATCAATTTTGTCTGTCTGTCAGTATGTCTATCAGTACGTCAGTCTGTCTGTTTAACGTCGTCTCAATTTGTCTATCGGTCTGTCTGTCTCTCTCCCTGTCTTTCTGCCATTCTGTGTGTAGTAGTAGTAGTAGTAGTAGTAGTAGTAGTAGTAGTAGTCTTCAATTTTACGTCCTTCCACATACAGTGATATAACGGACTGGGTTTGGGGATGGGGAAAAGTATAAATAGAACAAAAGAAAATAATAAATAAATTAATAAATATGAGCATAAACATATGAGTTAATAAATTAAGATAAAGAATGAAAACACAGTTACCCATATGACAAAAGTAAAGTAACAGTAAGAGCTAAAACACTGGTGAAATTTAGAGAGAAAGGGAGACAGTGACAGAGAAAATGGCTGGGAATGGAAGGGATGTAGATAAAAATTAAAATTAAAAACTGATGACGTGTGTGTGTGTGTGCGCGCGCACGCGCGTGCGTACGTGCGCGCATATGCGTTTAGGTGTGGGTGTGCGTGCGTGTGCTTGTGTGTGTGTTGGGTGTGGATGTGGGTGCGTTCGTGTCTCTGTGTTTGTACTCTTCTGTATGTATGTAGTTATGGCTGAAGATATCCTCATTCTATTAAGCGAAACTGTGTGTTAACCATTAAACAACAGGAAAAAATAAAATTCAAAAAAGAAACAACAACGCTATAACTACAACAAGTGCCCAATGGGACTTAACAATAAACTCTTAGCAATAGCAAACACTAAATTGATATTATCTAGAACTTGTTCTAGGGAAGCTTCAGAAAAGCTAGGTAAGTAATGTTTTAAAGTCTTGCATTCAAGTACAATATGAGTATTTGAAATATTATTGTTTCCACATAAGCATTTAACATCCTTGCTAAATTTTGTGATAAAAGCGTTTAATCGAATTCTAAAAAATAAATGTGTGTGTGTTTGTTGTTCTTCAATTTAACGTCTATTCACAATAAGTGATATTAGACACAAAAAGACAAACAATTCAGAGAAAAGGAACTGTCTAACAACTATAACCATAATACAATGAAGTAATTGAATTGACACATTAAGTAACTGTATAACTAATGTAACTACAACAGAATAAAAGGCATATATATATATATATATATATATATATATATATATATATATACATATATATATATATATAATAAAAATCCAGAACACATTCCATGTGAAAAGAAAAGTGGAGAAAAACAATGTCGAGAACTATGCCATGGTGGGCAGAATGCCTTTGCTTAAAATCAATAAAATGACATATTTACTTGCATTATAATAAATTACTAACACAACTCTCTTTCAACAGCATAGCAATTTCACAGAGCAATTTACAATTATTCAACATTTTCTGCAAAGATCTCTCAGGTATGGTGGGAAGGTACTTTTTTAACACTTGACATTCCAAAAGAATATGAAAGTTTGAGATTGCCCCACCACACACACAATGCACATTTCTGGAAAATTTTGTATGGAACGCATTTAACTTCAATCTATTAATAAGACTTATGACTGGCCTTTGGCGGGATATATCTAACCCATAACGAGAAGAGAGAAAGAACTTTAATTCAAAAATAGAACAGCTACCATAGGAATACCCTGCTTCTTCTTGTTTTTTCCTTACATGTTTCCAGCAAGCACTTTCCAACAAGTTATAATTCTCATGGACTGACATTGGTACATTCAAGATAGCAGCAGAG
>JASPKP010006209.1:10000-14635 GCA_030674155.1 Stramonita haemastoma
AAATTCAACAGTTTGATTTCAACAACAACAACAAAACAACATTAAATATCATCCGTTCATAACAACGCAACACCGAAACATGATAAAAGCAAAAATAAACGTAGGCTAACAACAAATACTCAGTGCAAAAATTGGGCTGCAGCTGAACAAGATCCTATCTCAAAGCGTTAAATCGAAATGAGAAACGATGGAATTAATAACTGTGTGACTGTGTCAGGGTTGTAGAAAACATCACAGAAGAAAACAGAAACAACAACAACATTAAACAAAGGAGAAGATGTCTCAAGACTATACAAAGAGCAGGCCACACTATTGCAAGACAATCTGTGATAATGTCCACACCAAAGTATACACACCTTTGGATGAATGCAATAGCCGATCGGCAAAGACCGTTAGTCTTTAACCCCATTTGGTCCATGGAGTCGTGTGTTCGAATCTCGGCGGCGTCTGGTGAATTAACGGTTTCCTACGACAGTTTCAAGTGTAGACCTACCAGTGCCTTGGTTCCTCGTCATACATATACCCGTGAAGATGATAAAAATTAATATGCACATTGAAGATGACAGAACTTAAGTCAGTGTTCGGTGGGATACGAAAACACGAACGTACCCAGTATGCATCCCTGAAGTCGAAATGCGGCTACCTTTATGGTGGGTAAAAACGGTTGTATACGCAAAATCTCACCATCGGTGAACCTCGGAGCTGTAGCTAAGGAATGAAAAATAATAACAGAAAATTGTTACATTGTTTTCCTTTTCTGCTTTGTGAGAAATACCCTGGTAGAGCTACCAGTCATGACACGGAGACATGATTGTTGTCTCCCTTGCCGATGGGGCTTTGGACACTACAATTAAGAAGAAAATCGAAAGCCACGACAAGTACCTCTCCACAAAAGATAGATCTAGCGTTTGGTTTAAACATAATCTACTCAGTAATTATGCATACGACATAAGCAAATATCAATACAGCAGGGAAAAGGCATCAAGCTACTGCTTATTTTAAGCCCCCACCCCATGAGGAATTAACATTGGATGATCATGCGTAAATGTAGAATATATATAAGATAAGCAGCTTTCCATACAAGCAAATACCATTACACTAAAAATTGAAAAAAAATGTATACATTACCAATCTGAGGAAAAAAAAATATGTGTAAGGAAAAATCATACACAAACATTCTAGGAAGCTAAGTAGTCACAGCACTCGCGTTCCCCAAACTAAGATTAAGCATCATTGAACGTGGTTACTAAGTGGATGGGTGACCGTTTGAGTGCCTTGGTTTCAGAACAGTACCCCAGTCCACCCAGCTATATATGGGTACCTGCCCTCTTCATGGTCAGAGAAGGTAAAGAAGCGAGAGAGAGAGGATATGGGCACCGTCCTCAACACGCTGGCCCCTAGAGAAACTGAGGTCTCTAGAGCCAACGCTCCCCTACACCACTGGGAAAATGACAGCAATTACCTATTAAAACTTGCATATAAAGCAAGCAATACCAAGGGGAATAAACTGTTGGCATATTACTAGCAAGAGTTCACGAGGAGGGGGTCGCGATAGCCTAGTGTTAGAGCATAATGTTTGAGATCTTACGGCCCGGGCCTTCTTTCTTTCTTTTCTCTTTTCTTTCTTTCTTTCTTTCTTTTCTTTCTTTCTTACTTTCTTTCTTTCTTTCTTATTTCTTCTTTCTTCTACTTTCTCCCTATTCTTTGGCAAGAGCTCAAAGGTTCACAAATGGTGAGACTTTTTTTGCGTATGCAACCATCTCTGCTCCCCATTTCTTTAGGTGTATTGCGTGAATGAATGTTTTTTTTACAGCAAATAATATCTTGTTTGTAAGCCACAAGTGGACACATATTATTAGCCCACACATAAAAGCTTAAGTAAAAAAAAAAAAAAAAAACCCGAAGTTTCTTGGTATCGTTTAGCCTGAAGAAGGCTTTGAAAATAATAATAAACAACTGCTGTGCAAAGTACTTTGGGGGTTGTGTATCTTTTTCCTTTCTTTTTATTTTGCTCTTACAACTTTCTTGGTGAAATAAATATGTGATACATCCATGATAGTGGAAGGCTAATGTTGCAGAGTTGGTGAAGGTTAAATGCAGCATTTGTCCTCCTTATGCTATGCTGAGGGAAGTTACTGGGAGAACAGGGGAAGAGTGTGTGGGGGGGGGGGGGGGACAAGAAGAAGGGGGGGGGAGAGGGGGGGGGGGGCAAAAGTAAGGAAAAGTAATCTCAGTGCTTGCACTGTGCTTTCGGTTGATGTGTTTTCTGAGGGCCTCGATATATTGGAAGACAGGCCAAATCGTTAAAAGACAAAAGTCCTGTAAAGCCCCCTGTCTCAAAAGTTACGCACTCCTTGATTTGATTTTTGTCACAGCACAGAGAGAGACAGAGACAGAGACAGAGATAGAGGCAGAGACAGAGACATAGAGACATAGAGACAGAGTGACAGAGAGATAGAGAAAGAACGACAGAGATGAATATACAACGAGACAAACAGACGGACAAGACAGACAGGCAGACAGACAGATAGAAACAGACAGATATATACAAACAGAGAGAAAGCAAGACAGAGACAGAGAGACAGAGAGAGACAGAGAGAGACAGAGAGAGAGACAGAGAGAGAGAGAGACAGAGATCTTCTTCTCTCGTTCACTTTTACACCGACAGACTTGTCTGGGAAAAAATAATGGCATGTCCTTTCCAGCTCCTCTCGTGGGCCGTACAACTTGGTCTGTAGGGTTATCTCTAGTCGGCCGCACAATCTTCCTCAGGTCGCTGAATAGCGTGCACCTCTAAACGATGTGCTCGCTTGTCTGGTTTTCTTTACTACAAGCACACAGGAGAGAAGGATGAAACTATAAACCAAGGTCCCGTGTGCAAATGCACGCAGAACATCTTGCGCACATGTTAAACCCGTTCCACTTCTCAGAAGAGTAGGCCATTGTGTGCTGGACGACAAAATTGACAAAACTTCATACACACAGGGACAGGTGTAAAAAATTACATGAGTGCTTATTCCGTTCTCCTCGAAATGAAAGTTTACAAAAAAGAAGGAATGTGTTTTAGACCTCAATTTTAAAGAGCTATTCCATTTGGGTAACAGTTTGCCCTCCATACTTACTTACCCAGTCTTTGCGCTCTAAAGACTAGAGCGCAACTCCATAGTCTTCTGAGACTGAGGGGTGCCTACTACAACTACTATTCTTTTTTAAGCGGTTTTTGTTTGTGTTTTTTTCATTTACCTGTTAAGAAATAATCACCATAAATTCTTAGGCAAAGCAGGCAACAGACTAGCCTTCTGAATCGTAAGGCCGAAACAGATCCCAAAACGGATAGTCTGTCACTGTGAACGCACGTCTCAAGCGGCTTGTGGCATCAGGTTCAACCGGACCATTTGAAATAGAGCGTGTTTTCTTTTGATCAGATTGAAACGGCCAGCTTACATTCCCCAGCCAATATGCACTCAGCTTAAAGTTTCAGACTGCACCATTTTCCATGGGAATGCCTTGGACCTGTCAGTATAATATACATAGTATTTCCACCTTCTGGAAATTTTGTGCTTGGAGTTTTCTCTTTTCCATCCTTTTCTTTGTTGCTGCCTAGTTCCTATTCTTCCTGTTACCCCATTCCTGTTTTTTGCCTTCTTATGAATGTGATTGAAGCCTCAGGGAAAACAGCAATCTTTTTACTTTGTACACCCGTCAAACATTTCAAACGGGTCCTGTAGTATTTCATCCTTTTCACACTGACAGGTTGAAATGAACACGTTTTGAACGGTCTGCCTGAAACGTAAGGTTGAAGAGGATAGTGTATCACCTGCTAAAAGCAAGAAAACAACAACAATAAAATCCATGGCAAAATTTCTCAGTCACGAAATGGTAAAGGAATAAGAAATCTTTCCATGAGACTGAAATCGTCTAAAAATAATGGTCAAGCAATGGACATCATTCCACAAGTGCTGGAATCATTCTAGAATGGTTCAGTTTAGAACTAAGCATGCAGTTTTTCTTACATACAGGGCTCTGGCATCTTCTCTCTAGAATGGTGAAAAAACGAGCCCTTCTCCTCAGGGGACTGGAATGGACCACACAGTCTGGCACGCTAAATGATGGACACTCTGGCTCCTTGGGATTTTGTCTCACCCTCCATCTCTAGCTCTCTCTGTCTTTTAAGGAACTAGATTCCTTCTGTCTGGGGGGGATGGGGTGGGGGACAGAGAGAGAGAGGGGGGGAGGTAGGGAGGGAGGGACAGAGCAACAGAGAAGGAGGGAGGGAGGAAGGAAAGGGGGGAGAGAGAGAAGGGGAGGGATGAGAAAAAGAGAGAGAGAGAGAGGGAGGGAGATAGAGAGAGGCAGGCAGACAAACAGACAGATAAACAGACAGACAAAAACAAAAAGACATGCATACATGCAGACAGATGGAAAGACAGACAGACAGACAGACAGACAGACAGACAGACAGACAGACAGACAGACAGACAGACAGAAAAACAGAAACGGAGCGAGAGAGCAAATAGCGCGCAGGAGCGTGTATTATAAGTCAGGGCTGGGGAGGGTGGGGGTGTGCATATTCAAAAAGCTTTTAGAAGAACGAGAAGAGGTGGGGACAAGAACATTATAGTGGTAAATGTGCGC
>JASPKP010006210.1:0-14634 GCA_030674155.1 Stramonita haemastoma
AAACCCACACACTCAAAAAAGAAAAAAATTTGGAGGGGGGGGTGGGAATGGGTGGGGAGGGGGTATCAAGAGGAAGGGGGAAAACACAAACAGCAACCAGAAGAATTATAATAATGATTTATGATTATATTTCATAAATAAAAAACCCTACACATATGAACAAAAACAAACAAACAAACATTCAAACAAACAAACAAAAAACAAACAAAACACAACAAAAAACATACACAACAACAACCAGAACAAAAAAGTAAGGCCTTTCCACTTATCAAAATAATATAAATATAATAGTGCTAATAGTCTCATTAGTATAATTAATAAAATAAAATAAAAATTAAATATTTATCCTGAAACTATTAAACTGGGTAAGTGAAAAAAAAAAAAAAAAAAAAAAAAAAATCCAATCTAGTCGTCAAATCAGTGGTTTGGTTTTCTCCTTGTGAATTTGCAGAATATACACGTGTTTACATACATCACTTATTCCCTATCCTGTTCAAAATTAAATTATATATTTAAAAAAAAAAAAAAAAAAAAAAAAAAAAAAAACAAACCCTTTCTCCACCTTTTCCCCCTTCCACATACATATATAGCAAGCAAAGTGTAGCTTTTTCAGTCACAGTGAGCCACACGTGAAAGATTTTTCGGGGTTAGCAGAGAGTATCAATATCTTTAGTCTGTTCTAAGTATGGTTGATTGGATTGATGTGTAGTTCTTAAACATTTTTGCATAAGCGCATTAAGTGATTTTTCAACTGATTTTTGAACTGATTTTTATTTTTGATACATTTTAAATGTTTTGGGAGCTTGTTCCATAAATCACTACCTGAATATAGGAAGCTTGTTTTGTAAAGATTGTTTCTGGGTCTGGGAAATGTTAGTAGATGGTTATGCCTGTGCTCATTAATTTTGAATCTATTGGTGATCTTGGGAGGGGCATTTCCATTGACAACTTTTTGTACAAATAGAGCTTTATTGAGATAAAGCCTGTTTTGAAATGTAAGAATATTTGTTAGCTTATAATCATTGATGGTTAGGGAGCTTGATTTTAATAGGACAAGTTTTAGCGCTCTTTTATATAATCGATGGATGAATTTCAAATTAGTTTCACTGCAGTTGTCCCAAAGAGATGAGGCATAGTCAACTATAGGCAAGATGTGTCCACAAAAAAAGAGTTTGCGTGAATGACTATCTAGAAAGTGTTTTATTTTTGATAGCTGACGTACCTTGTTTGTAAGACGTTTTCCTTGTGCCATCACATGGTCAGTCCAAGTAAGATTATTGTCGATAATTACACCCAGAATTTTGTGTGAGTCAACTTCTTCAATGATTTTTTGATCTATCAACAGAGGTTGAAATTTACTTTTCATTTTTTGCCTCTTTTGTCGTGCTAGTACGTACATACTTTTAGTTTTTTGAGCATTTAAGGACATATGGTTTAATTGAGTCCAAGTAATCAATTTGTTGATATTGTTTTGAAGTTTGAGTGTTAGTCTGTGGGGGTCAGTATCACTACAATAGAGGGATGTGTCATCAGCAAACATTTCACAGCTACAATCTAGAAATAAGGGTAAGTCATTTACATATATTGAGAACAAAAGAGGACCCAATATTGATCCTTGTGGTACTCCATATCTAATAGATACTAATTCTGATGTTTGATTATTTGCAGTTACCAACTGCTGTCTATCTAACAAAAAACTTTTTAAAAGATTGATTATTTCAGGTGTTAGTTTGTATAGGTGAAGTTTACGCACTAGCAGGGAGTGATTAATTACATCAAATGCTTTTTCAAAGTCAACAAAAATTAGGCCTGTATAGTTATTTTCATTTATGTTGTGTAAGAGACTGTCTGTTAGTTGAGTTAGAGCTGTGTGACAAGAATAGTTTTTGCGAAAGCCTGACTGATCTTCATTTATTAGGTTGTTGTTAACAAAGTAGGAATATAAAGATTTTTGGATATGTTTTTCAATGGGTTTGGATAAGACCGATAGGATTGAAATTGGTCTGTAATTTGAAGGACAAGAAGAATCTCCAGATTTGTGGACTGGTATGACTTTTGCCTTTTTAAATATGAGAGGAATGTTGCTTTTATCTATACACAAGTTATATAGATATGTCAGTGTTTCAGCTATAATAGGACCAGAAAGGTTCAATATTTTTCCATCCAGATTGTCAAGGTCACGTGTTCTGGAATTTTTTTTGAGAGATAGACTTTCCAACACGTCTTTAATTGTCATTGGCAATAATTCAACTGGGAATTTAATTTCTTTTGATTCAATATATTGTTCTAAGTATTGGAGATCATTTTCATTTGACTTATCACATGATATGATTTTAGTAGCGATGTTTGAGAAATGGGTGTTCAGTTCATCAGCTGTTATGTCTTTAACTGTCTTTTGGCTTTTTGATATAGGTCTATTACATAAAATATTGATGGCTTTCCATACCTGGCGAGAGTCGGTAGTTGTAATTAACAGTTTTTGAAAGTAATCACGTTTTGATCTCCGTTTTAGTGAAGTTACTTTGTTTCTTTGCATTTTAAATTCTTCTTTTGTACCATGGGTTTTCAAATAGTCTCTTAAGCGCATTTCTGACTCTATGTCTTTTGTTATCCAAGGAGGTTTTATTTTTTCTTTAACTCTTTTTTTGATGAAGGGGGCATGCCTATCATACACTGAAATAAATGTGGTAATCCAGAATTCTGCAGCTTCGTTGGGGTCTCTGATTTGATATATGTCTTGGAATGGCGAATTTATCAAGTCTGAAAGAAAGTCTTGTTCGTTGAAGTTATTAAATTTTCTGTAAAAGATGGTTTTATGTCCTACTTTGGGAATTTTGACACGATGTTTAAACCAAGTTAAACACACAGCATTGTGATCACTGCATCCACAGGAGGGGGCACATACTTCTGTTATGTTTTGTTTTGTAGTAGTATAGATATGATCTATCAAAGTTCTAGAGTTATCTGTTATCCGAGTTGGTTTGTCTATTAGTTGTTCCAGGCCATGCATAGTAATGTTGTGACTCCATTTAGGCTTGGGTTTTAATAAGTCGATGTTAAAATCCCCAAGAATAATTGTTTCATAGTTTAAAAATGTCACTTCATCCATAAGAGAGTTGAATTTCTCAAACCAGTCTGTGGTTTCCGAAGGATTTCTGTATATGAATCCTATTAATATTGGATTATTGTGTTTTAATTTTATTTCAACCCAAATTGATTCAATGTCATAAACATCAAAGTTGTATAATCTTTTGCAACTCAGTGAAGAAGCGAAATATGTTAATAACCCAGTGGACTTGGGCTTGTGTGGATCCTGTCGAAAAATCTGATATCCTGGAATATTCATGCATGTGTCAGTTACGTGTGGTGAGAGTCGAGATTCAGCAAGGCAAAACAAATGAAATTGATTCTCATCATTGTGCAGTATGGTCGAAATATCATCTTTTTTGTTTGTTGCATTGTTGATATTCAGGTAGCCTACACGGAGGCCTTGCTTTGTGGGCCACTTGTCTAAAGTTAGAGACATGTTAAGATTGATTTTATATATATATATATATATGTATGTATGTAAGATCTATCAAAATAAGAGACTTGATTATGAAATTTTTTGACAAAATAAGCTATAGTTCAATTTCGAAAACTAAAATATAAACACAAATCAAAATCTGTAAGGAATGAATGTGTTATAATAAACAACTTTTTAAATCCAGTCCTGTTTTTACATAAATCATATACTACAGTCATAAAAAATAATAAAACATATAAATTGGGAAAAATATTTTAAGAAAAACTAAGATACAACAATTTTTGCTAAATCAGTATAGCCAATCACACACTAAATATTAATATGATACTAAACACAAAGAGATACAGTGACGAATAATAATAGATGAAAAAGCAAACAAAAATATAGTATGGCAGAGTTGGTTCAAAAACTCCAATCCACACTAGCCCTAGGCAACAACTGCCCTGTTGCAAGAGTCTCTGGATCCGATATACCTGCTAGATGTAGAAGGCAATTTATCCACTCAAATGAGATATACACTGCAGCATGACATTGATCAACATTTGATGTTGGGGAGGAAAAAAAAAAAAAAAAAAAAAAAAAAAAAAAAAAAAAAAAGAGAAAAAAAAAGAAAAAAAAAGAAAAAAAAAAAAAAAAAAAAAAAAAAAAAAAGAAAAGAAAGGGGGCTGGGGGCTGGGTGAAAGTATGGAGAGAGAGAGAGAGAGAGAGAGAGAGAGAGAGAGAGAGAGAGAGAGAGAGAGAGAGAGAGATTTCCATTCAAGCAATCATTTATCATCATGGGAACACTGCATTTAACATTTGGACACCTGCACAAACACATTTGTAATTATATAGAACATTATACATGGGCTGTATGTTTGATGCGGGCTTGCAGGCAGACATTTATCGCACGCATGCACACACACGCATGTACACACACACGTTCACATAATTATCATACACGTACACACGCAGTGCATACGCACAAGCAAGCACGCATGCTTACATACCAGGCAAGCACCCACAAGCTCACCGGCATATCCACAGACACACAAACACGCACACATACGCACGCACACACACACACACGCACGCACGCACGCACATACATACACACACACTCACGCATGCTTACATACACACAAACACACACACACACGTGGTGAAACATGCATATACATGTTCACTTACACATACACTCCAACACCACATACACACACTCCCCCCCTCCCCTTCCCTCCACACATACTCACTGGCACACACACACACACACACACACACACACACACACACACACACACACACACCACACTATTGGGTCAAGCAATGGAGTAGATCGGAAAGTATTTTCACAAGTGGCTGTGTAGCTGCCACGGACTGTTGTCTCCCTAACACACTTGTGACATCTGAACACTGGGGGTTCCTTGGCTCGGGGATGGGGAAGTCTCTGTCCAGTAATAGACCTAGTGTGGTAGGCCTATTGTCGCTAGTCGCACTGTGGGGTGGGGCTGAAGTCGTCGTTTTGTTGAAGGCAGCCGATCGTGAATGTACACCTTTGGCTGCTTCAGCATAGCTTTTCATGTCTCTGGTCGTTATGTTGGGTCGGTAGTTTGTCACAGGCCTCACGGCTGGCGGCTGACTATGGTTTCCGGGGAAACGGATATTTAGGGCAAGAGTTTTGTTACCCTGAGGACTGGGATGGATGGGATCATCGTATAGCGCCTTTTTAGGCGCTCCAGTCCTGGTGAGAAAGGAGGGGGTGTTGTCGATAAGTACAACCCTCTCTTGACGGCAGGTTTCCCCAAGAGAAGCCGTCGACCGTGAGGCCTTGTCTCTCAGTGGATGTCGTCCGAAGGGGGGGAGGATGGAGGAGGCCTGTAGAGCAGCATGGGGGAAGATTTCTTTTAGCAGGTGGATCAGTTTTGTCCAATCTGCTTTTGTGACTGATCCTGCTTTACAGTCATTTATCCCCACATGGAAGGTGACGTGCTGTATGTGTGGAGAGGGGCGGCGTGTTGACAGCCACTGACACAGGTGTTGTACTGTCAGGCCTGGTACTGACAGGTTGCAGACTTGCCGGCCCCCCACTGACATCTTTTTCTCGTCCACCCCTTTCAGCACTGAGTCACCTAACAACAAGGTGTTACACTCTACGGGGATTGTTTTTTTGTTGGAGGGTTTTCAGGGGGCTGGAATGGGGGGTGTTTTCTTGGTGCTTTTGGGAATGAGAATTGGAGTGTGGGCTTTGATGGGTGCGGGAGTGTGTGCGTGTCTGCTGTGATGTGTTTGTAAGTAGAGGCTGTTTGCTTGTGCTTTTGCGTGAAGTTGCTGAAGTGTTGTTGCTTGTCTGCTTTTGTGTGAGTGTGGGGTATGAAGAATTGTCAGTCGTGGTTTTGTCTGTGAGGAGAGCATATCTGTTGGATGTGTTTATGTTGTATTCTACCTCTGTGAGTTGTTCTGCAAGTGGTTCAGTATTGTTGTCTGTCTGACTGCTTGAGTGTTTTGTGTGTGTACGTGTGTGTGTGGTGTGGTGTGAAGCTGTGGGTTATGGGGTGTGGGTGGTGTGGGTCATGTGGTGGTGTGGATGGTCTGAGTGGTGTAGGTGATGTGGATGTGATGTGGGTGAGGTGGTGTGGGGTTGATGTGGGTGGTTAGGATGCAGTGTGGGTGGGGTGTATTTTGTGGTGTAGGTGATGTGTAATGTGACGTGGTGTGTGTGATGCGGTTTGTGATGTGTATGTGATGTAATGATGATGCGATAAGTATAGTGCTGTGATGTGGTACGGGCAATGTGGTGCTGTGATGCGTTTCGTTTTCGATGTGGTGGCGGAGGTTTCTTATAAGGGTGATGTGTTGATGTGTGGGTGGTGTGGTAAGAATGTGGTGTGGGTGATGTAAAGGCAATGTGTTGATGTGGTACGGTGATTTGGTGATGTGGTGAAGGCAATGTGTTGATGTGGTATGGTGATTTGGTGATGTAGTAAAGGCGATGTGGTGATGTGGTAAAGGCGCTGTGGTGATTTGGTAAATACGATGGTGTGATGTGGTAACCGTGATTTGGTGATGTAGGTTGATGGGGTGATGGGGTGAGGGTAATGTGGTGATGTGGTGTGATTGATGTGGTGATGTTTGGGTGATGTGGTGTGATGTATGGGTGATGTGATGTGATAAGAGTGATGAGATGATGTGGCAATGTGGAAAGGGGGGTATGGTAATGGTGATGTATCAGCAATGTGGTGTGGATGGTATGGGAGATGTGTGATGTGGTGATGTGATGGTTATGTGGTAATGGGGTATGGGTGATGTGGTAATGTGGTGATGTAAGGGTGATATCGTACTGCGGTGATGGGAATGTGGTTAGGGTGTCGTGGTAATGTGAACACATTTATTTGATGATGTGGTAAGGGTGATATGGCGATGTGATGTGGCAATGTGATTGTGGTAATGTGGTGCTGTGGTAAGGGTGATGCAGTGATGTGGTAAGGGTGATGTAAAGGTAATGTGATGTTGCAATGTGGTAATGTAACGGAGATGTGGAAGTGCTGATGTGGTAAGGTGTGATGTGAGGGTGATGTGGTAAGGGTAATGTGGTGTGATGTGAAGGTAATGTGGTGAGGGTCATGATGTGGTAAGTGTGATGTGGTAAGGGTGATATGATGACAGAGAAAGAGTGAGAGCTGAAAGACAGGTTGGATTGACAGATGTAGACAGAAAAAAACATGACAAGAAAACAGACAGACAGACAGACAGACAGACAGACAGAGAGACAGACAGACAGATAGAGACAGACAGAGAGACAGACAGAGAGACAGACAGATAGAGAGACAGACAGAGACAGACAGAGAGACAGACAGAAAGACAGATAGAGAGACAGATAGACAGAGAGACAGAGACAGATAGACAGAGAGACAGACAGAGAGAGAGACAGACAGAGAGACAGACAGACAGACAGACAGGCAACTGACAGAGGGACCAAGAGAGAAACATCTCCACTATATCAGAAGGTCTTTTCGCCCTCTGGTCATTGCTGCGTTAGCAGTGACAGGGGCAAACAACCTGGGTGACTAACTAGGAAGGCAGCAGCAGTTAAGTCCCTCTATAATGCCCCTGGACAGTATGTCATCCCAGAACAAATCAATGAACATAATCATTCAGTGGTACAGACACATGCAAGCACTTACGCACGCGCGCACGCACACACAGACAGACACACACACGCGCGCGTGCACACACACTCTCTCTCATCATATCACCCTTACCACATCACCCTTACCACACCATTACCATATCACCCTTACCAAATCACATCGACCTTACCATATCACCACATTACCCACACCACGTTACCAACGCTTCACGCTTACCACGTCACCACATCACTGCACCACCTTTCCGCATCATCACATCCACTTTCCACATCACTACATCGCCCTTGCCACATTACCACATCACCTTGACATCACTACATCGCCCTTGCCAATCACCACATCACCCTTCCGACATAACCGCATTACTATTTCCATATCACCATCGCCACATCAAAGGGAACACATTTCCAAATCACATCATCCTGACCACATCACCACATCACCCTTACCACACCATCACATCAACCTTACCACATTGCCACATCACCCTGTTCACATCATCACATAATAATCACATCACCCTTATATCACATCACCTTTACCACATAACCCCATTCCCAGCACCACATTCTGACATCATCCTTACCACATAACATCACATTACCACATCACCTTATCACCATTAACATATCACCACACCAACCCTACTACATCAACACATCACCATACCACATCATTACATCTCGCTCACCACCACTCAGATATACCTACACCACACTACACCACATCATATCACATCACCTTCACCACACCACATCACCTACACCATACTACAACATCTACACCACCCACATTACACAATACACCCCACCCACACTGCATCCACACCACCCATACCTCCCATACCAAGCAAACATCCACATCACCTACACCACCCACACCCTCCACACTACACCCACCACATGACCCACACCATACCCACGCATAACTATGACCCACACCACACCAACTACATGACCCACACCACACCCACCCCATGACCCACACCACACCCACCACATTTCTCACACCCACCCCATGACCCACACCACCCACACCCTATGACACACCACACCCACAATATGACCCACACCACACCCACCCCATGACCCACACCACCCACACCCCATGACACACCACACCCACCCCATGATCCACACCACCCACATCCCATGACACACCACACCCACAATATGACCCACACCACACCCACCCCATGACCCACAGTTTCACACGCACGTACACACACACACGTGTGTGCGCGCGCGTGTGTGTGTGCGCGTGTGTGTGTGTGCACGCACGCGCACGCATGTGTGTGTGTGTGTCTGTGGCTGTACGTGCGTGCATTTCCGCACATCCTTGCAGGCGTGCACGCTTGCATGCGTGGGTTTGTGTGCGCACGTGTGTGACCGCGCGCGCGAATGTGTGTGTGTGTGTGTGTGTGTGTGTGTGTGTGTGTGTGTGTGTGCGTGCGCGTGTGTGCGGTGACTAACTAGGAAGGCAGCAGCAGTAAAGTCCCTCTACAATGCTCCTGGACAGTATGTCATCCCATCACACACACACACACACACTAACACTAACACTAACACCACCACACACACACTAACACACACACACACACACACACTAACACACACACACACAGAGACGCGCCCGCGCCCGCGCGCGCACGCATGCACGCACGCAAGGACACACGCAAAGGGGCACACGAACACACACACACACGCACATATGCACACACACGCACTCACGCACGCACACACACACACAGACACACACACAGCACTCTACCACAAACACCATGATGCCCTCATACGCAAAGGTGAACTCCAGAATGCAGAAAACCGACCAGAAGACAATTACACAATAGAAACAAAGAGAGGGATAGAAAAGACGGAAATCCTACAAGGCCATTTCCAGATGGGGATGTTATATGCTATATGCGCTCTCTCTCTCTCTCTCTCGCTCTCTCTCTCTCTCTCTCTCTCTCTCTCTCTCTCTCTCTCTCTCTCTCACACACACACACACACACACACACACACACAAAGCACACGCACGCGCACGCGCGCACGCACGCGCGCGCGCACACACACACACACACGCACACACACACACAGCGAGAGAAAAAGAAGACGGGAAGGGAGGGAAGACAGACACAGACAGAGGCAGAGAGAAACAGACAAACAGACGGACAGACAGACAGACAGGCAGACGGACTGACGGACGGACGGACAGACAGTCAGACAGACAGACGGACGGATGGACGGACAGTGGTTCGGGAGTAAACACTGACCATGAATGCGCAGGGTCCATGTTCAAATCTCGTCTGAAGGCGAACGTTGCCCCATCCAGGTATAGCTGTGGGCTGGGTTCCAGTCTCGCAGATGACACGAAAAACAGGAAACCTCTGTCAAGACACATTTAACACACGTTAAAGAACCCAGGCAGCTAGCAGTTCTTATCAAATCTGTGTGGAAACACTAGCTACGACAGACGTCTGAATATTAGGTCAGCACAGACAGCTAAATTTCAGGCCAGCACACATAGCTCAATATCAGATCAAACAGACAGCTCAATATCAGATCAAACAGACAGCTCAATATCAGATCAACACAAACAGCTGAATATCAGATCAACACTGACAGCTGAATATCAGACCAACACAGACAGCTAAACTTCAGATCAACACAGACAGCTGAATATCAGATCAACACTGACAGTTCAATAATTAGATCAACACTGACAGCTCAATATCAGACCAACACAGACAGCTAAACTTCAAATCAACACAGACAGCTAAACTTCAGATCAAAGACGCTGAATATCAGATCAGACAGACAGCTGAATATCAGATCAACACTGACAGCTGAATATCAGATCAACACTGACAGCTCAATATCAGATCAACACTGACAGCTAAACTTCAGATCAACACAGACAGCTCAATATCAGATCAACACAGACAGCTCAATAATTAGATCAACACAGACAGCTCAATATCAGATCAGCAGACAGCTCAATTTCAGATCAACACAGGCAGCTCAATATCAGATCAACACAGACAGCTAAACTTCAGATCAACACAGACAGCTAAACTTCAGATCAACACAGCTAAACTTCAGATCAACACAGACAGCTAAACTTCAGATCAACACAGACAGCTCAATGTCAGATCAACAGACAGCTCAAAGACAATACCAGCGGGTTTTTTCCAACAATACTGATGTCATCCGTTCATATCGGTAGGAATGGTCTACTCTCCCGAAAAGCAGAATGGGTTCTAATGTGCGCGCAAGACTGACGAAGACTGTGTTACAGGGGACAGTACAAATTCACAAACCTGTCCACAAAAGATGAACAGATTTGACATCTACAGTTTTAAAATCTTTCAGATGATTATTATTTATTTATTTATTTATTTATTCTTTTATATCGAGGATAACAGAATAAGCAATCATGTGCTTTTTTTCATCCGGTCCCCGTGTGTATGCAGTTTTGTAAATCTTGTCATCTGTTCCCACCGGCACACGATGGCCTACTCTTACGAAAAGCGGAACAGGATTTAACGTGTGTGCAAGATGTTCTGCGTGCGTTCGCACACGGGGCCTCGGTTTAAAGTCTCATCCGAAGGACTTTTGGGGAGAGTGGAGTCAGCACTGATGTTAACTCCAGGAAGAAAATCTCCTCGACCGGACTCGAACCCGGGTCGTCAAATCAAATACCCCACCAGGGATGATGCTGGTGACGCAGCAGCAGCTGTCATCTGCCAGATATCCCCCAGGGGATGCCGAGAGGGCAGGGGAGAAATGGGGGGGGGGGGGCTCTCAGTATAACTAACATCCCCACCTTCTGGAAATTCTGTGCTATAAACTTCCTCTTTTCTGTCAGTCTCCTGGTTTCTGCCTTGTTCCGTCTCTTCCTGCCCCCCCCCCCCCCTCCCCCTCCCCCTCTCGTCTATGTTCTGCCTTCTTGGCCCATTCTGCTGCCTTTTTTCCGCAAAAACTTGACAGATTCTTTAAAAATCCCCCCGTATGCCGGAGTAGGATGCGCTGAGCCGGACTTGGCGGCTCTAATAAAAGGGCAGCATGACGCATTTTCGCTCATGAATATAACACGCAGCAGTTGCTGATTGAAGAAGAAGAAGAGGTGGAGGAATTCCGCCTTTAGCAGCACAGCAGCAAGATGTCCAAACTCAGAGCGAATCAGAGCAGTGACTGATGAAGATTGCGGAGTTTTCGAGTTTTCGAGCAATTCCGCCCCCCCCCCCCCCTCCCCTCCTTCCCTTGTTTGTTGTGAACACTTTCTCACCTGTTGCAGCAGCAAGTTCAGTTGCCTGGCAGAACATCTTGCGCACACCTTAAATCCTGTTCCGCTTTTCGTAAGAGTAGGCCATTGTGTGCCTATGGGAACAGATGACAAGATTTACAAAACTGCATATACACGGGGACTGGATGTAATAAAAAAAATCACATGAGTGCTTACTCCATTATCCTCGATATATAATAAATAAATAAAATAAATAAATAAATAAATAATCTTTTTCTTCCCTATTATCTTTTCTTCTTCAGTGAGGGGGTCTCACGCCACGGTGGTTTTTTTTATGTTGTCATTCGTTTTCAATTGCTGTAGGGCCGACATAATTTCTGATTCTTCTTTTCAGTTGGTTTACTAGATCTTCTTCGTCGTCCTCCCCCCCCCCCCCCCTTCTCTCTCTCTCTCCCCATCTCCCAATGTGGGATGGGATAGCCTAGTGGTCAGAACATTGCGCCGGCAATTTGATCACCCGGGTTCGATCCCCGTTCGAGGGGACTTTTCCCCTGGAGTTAACATCAGTGCTGACTCCACTCCCCCAAAAGTCCTTGGGATGAGACTATAAACCAAGGCCTCGTGTGCGAACGCACACAGAACATCTTGTGCACATGTTTTTGTTTTTGTTGGGGTTTTTTGTTTGTTTGCTGTTGGGCCTTTTTAATTTTTGTTTTTGTTTTTTGTTTGTTGTTTTGGGGGGCTCATTCGTTCTCACTGGCGTACATTGGCCTACTCTTCTGAAAGGTGGAACAGGTTTGAATGTGTAGGCAAACATATGTTCACACACGGGACCTACGTTTATAGTTTCAGCAAAAAAAATTCAGGAGGAGTGGAGTCAGCGCTGAAATTAATTCCACAGTGGATCAGTGGTCTAGAGGTAACGCGCCTGCCTACAAAGTGGAAAAGTCTAGAGAAATCTGCCGAGACTTAAAAGTGGTGTACACTACACTACACTACACTACAACACAATACAATACAATACAATACAAACTCTCATTGGGATATTGTTGCGGTGTTCCAAATAAGTCTTTCTTTGGAGATTGTTGCTGTGTTCCCTATAGTCTCTTTGGAGATTGTTGCTGTGTTCCCTATAGTCTCTCTCGTTGGAGATTGTGGCTGTGTTCCCTATAGTCTCTTTGGAGATTGTTGATGTGTTCCCTATAGTCGCTTTGGAGATTGTGGCTGTGTTCCCTATAGTCTCTTTGGAGATTGTGGCTGTGTTCCCTATAGTCTCTTTGGAGATTGTGGCTGTGTTCCCTATATTCTCTTTGGAGATTGTGGCTGTGTTCCCTATAGTCTCTCTTTTTGGAGATTGTTGCTGTGTTCCCTATAGTCTCTCTCTTTGGAAATTGTTGCTGTGTTCCCTATAGTCTCTTTGGAGATTGTTGCTGTGTTCCCTATAGTCTCTCTCTTTGGAGATTGTTGCTGTGTTCCCTATAGTCTCTTTGGAGATTGTGGCTGTGTTCCCTATAGTCTCTTTGGAGATTGTGGCTGTGTTCCCTATAGTCTCTTTGGAGATTGTTGCTGTGTTCCCTATAGTCTCTCTTTTTGGAGATTGTTGCTGTGTTCCCTATAGTCTCTCTTATGGAGATTGTTGCTGTGTTCCCTATAGTCTCTTTAGAGATTGTGGCTGTGTTCCCTATAGTCTCTTTGGAGATTGTTGCTGTGTTCCCTATAGTCTCTCTTTTTGGAGATTGTGGCTGTGTTCCCTATAGTCCTCTTTTTGGAGATTGTTGCTGTGTTCCCCATAGTCTCTCTTTTTGGAGATTGTTGCTGTGTTCCCTATAGTCTCTCTCTTTGGAAATTGTTGCTGTGTTCCCTATAGTCTCTTTGGAGATTGTTGCTGTGTTCCCTATAGTCTCTCTCTTTGGAGATTGTTGCTGTATTCCCTATAGTCTCTCTCTTTGGAGATTGTGGCTGTGTAACCAGCCGCCATGACGCAGTGGTTAGCGCCTTGGATTTCGGACTGGAAGGTCACAGGTTTGAATCCCATAAGAGTCTTAGGAATTTTTCGGACTCCAGCCGACTCCTACCCAGAGCGAGTGTGCTGTGGGCTCAATGGGAAGACTGGGACCACACAGTCGAGCTTCATGCACTTTACGGTGTCACAACGCAAACAAAAGACCCAACAGTTTTCCACATCTGTCCCAGAAAGGACAGGCTTAGATTTTTGTTGTGACTAGCTCGTTCTCAATTCGGAAAAGGGGTGACAATTGCAGCAATCTCACAAAACACGACTCGAGAGGCAAAACATTACAAACAAGACGCTTTATTCAACTTTCATCCAAATTTAACAACTCTAAGCTAACATACCCCTTCTTCCCCCCCCCCCCCCCCCCTCCGCCCTTCCTAACGCCCCTAACCCCCTGTGAAAATATATAAACATGAAAAAAAGAAAAGAAAATATGCTCACACACACACACACACACACACACACACACACACACACACACACACACACACTTCACAATGCGCTCGCAATGAGCGCTTATTGCGAGGCAGGGGGAGTAACTGAGATGGGTGGCGCGCAAGTGCTGGGGCGACAACGGAATTGTTTACGCCGCCATTTACAAAGATTTTGTGCACCGTGAGAGAAGGCACTCCGATTCGGCGCTCGATTATTGTCTTCAAAATTGCGTTGTTTGCATCTACAATGGCGTGTAACCCCTTTTTCCCCCCCCCCCCCCCCCCCCT
>JASPKP010006211.1:0-5000 GCA_030674155.1 Stramonita haemastoma
CCCAGCTTACTAAACCCGGGGAGCCTCGGCAAAAAATTTTGTATTGAAAGGGGGGCCTACAAAAAGGCTAAAAAAAACGAAAACATTTTGTTTTCCCAAAGGGGGGGAGTAAATTGAAGAAAAAAAAAACCCTTGTTTCCTCAAAAAACATTTGTAATGTTTTCACTACCTCCCCAGGGCGTATCCCATTTTTTTGAAATTTGGAAAATCCCCCCCAATGCCAAAATTCAACAGGTTGACTATGGTCCAAAAAAAGCCAAAAGAATTGTGGGGTTTATACCACCCGGCCAGCAACCCCTTTTTTACCAATAACCTGGTTAAAAAAGGGGACTAAAAAGGGTGTTGAAAATTCTTTTTAAAAACGGGAAGTTTCTAATACGGGCAAAGGAGTCTCAATGGGGGAGATAATTTGAAAGCGCGTGCCTTTCCACACATTGTTTGCAGTGATAGAAGTGTAAAGTTTTCCATCGCGTGTTACCCTCTCCCCTGTGCACCCGCCAGCCTACCAGGGCACGGGGCTTTGGGTGATTAAAAACCCCCCGGGGGCGGTCCCGTGAGAACCTTTACGCCGCTAAGGGGGGTTAAGCTGGGGGGCTGCTTGTTGTCAAAGGGAAACCCCCCCAACCATGCCCCTCACGGTGACACCTTCCCCAGGTTCATGGAAGTGGGTCGTCCTAAAACCCCCCCTCCCCTTTCCACCCCCTAAAAAGCCCCCCCCTTTTTTTAAATGCAGGAGCACACAAGGCCATACCACCCCCTCCTCCCCCCCCCCTACTCCCCCCAACATGATGAAAGGAAAACTCGTAGTTTGAAAACAAAGACCCCTCCTCCCCCTTTCCGCCCCCTCCCTTCCCCCCCCCCCCCCCCTTGTGTCACCCGACCCCTTCCCCCATTGTCTGCCTATTTTTCCACTCCCCCCCACCACCCCACTACCGACCCCCCTCCCCTTCCCCCCTCCTCCCCCCCGGGGCCCCCCAACCCCAGTGTCTCTTCCCCCCTTTCTCCCAAGTCCTTTGCTCAAACCTTTACCCCTGATCCAAAAAAAAATCCAAAAAGCCCAAATTTTGGCAGCATAAGGAGGCAAAAATCCAACCCCTCACCCCCCTCCCTGCCACCCCAAACCCCTGCAGCAGGATGATGCACCCCAGAGGGCGATGCCTGGCATAACTGTGCCGGGAAAAATGCCCCAGCAAAAGTCGGTGTTTCCCATGGCTGGGAAAAAATTTCATGTAGTCTGAAAAATGTGTACCTTGTGGGTATGGCCAAAATGGAAGCTTAAAAAAGAGAAATTTCGTCACCCGTGCCCCTGCAGGAAAGCGAAGTATTTTAAAAAAAATACGGCCCTCCCCCAAATAAAAACTTCGCTTGAACCAAAAACAAGCAGAACCCAAGTGTCCCTTTTCAGAAGTACTAAAAAAGGGGTTAAAAACACCCAGTCCCCCCCTCCTCCCCCCCCACTCCCAACCCCCCAGTGCGTTCCCACTTACTCCCCCCAACCCCCATCCCAACCCCCTACCCTTTTCCCCCAAAAAGCCTGTCCAAAAATAAACCCCCTCATTCGGGAAAAGCCACCACTACCAGAAGCAGTAACCTGTGCAGTGCCCCCGTCCCCACTAAAACATTCCCCAAACAGAAAGGGCCCCAAACCTTTATAGGTGTACTCCCATTAAAAGGTATAAAATTTCCCGCCTTGCCATCCGGAGCACCCCCAAAAGTGTGTAAAGATCTCACCTTGCCCAATGACGAGGGCTCAGTAAAAAAACCCCAAAACCCATCAGTGCAGCAAGCATATCATTTGGTTTTATGATGTATTTCCTCTCATAAATAAAGGAAAGTATCACATTGACACATCCCCAAAAGACTTTGCTTTCTCGGGCCCTTTGCCCTTCCCAAAGGCTAAATCAGCCTCACCCAAATCCCTGAAAGGCAGAATCCCTTAAGCTTTGTTGCCCCAGCAAAAAAAATCCCCACTAGCATGTAAAACATGGAAGGAAGATACAGCCTTTTTCCATTTGTGTCTTTAGAAATCAATGGAGCACCCGTTTTTTCATTAAAGATGATTTTCCCCTTAAAAAAGGCACTGCACGATTGCCCCTTTAATTTTTTTCCGGGGCCCCTTTAAAGAGAGTGTGGGGACAAAAAAAAGAATAATACCCCAAAAATCCTCAACCCCCTACCCCCTCCTTCCCCGCCCCCCCCTCCCTTAACAAACCCCGGGGGAAAAAATGTTTAAAAAGTAAAAAGGACTTTTACAAATTCAAAAAAAAACCCTTCCCCCAAAAGCTCGACCACCCCTTTCACCCCCGCACCCCTTCCCCCCCTCCCACCAGACCCCGTGATCAAAAATTGATGAAGTTTTTTCCTTTCTCCTTTCCCCCAAAAATCCAACCCGCACAAAAAACCCCCCTGCAAAAATCATCCCTCAGCCCCACCCCCCCTAAATGTTGATCGTCCTTTTCCCTTCCCCCCCCGCCCAAAGGGCCACCCCCCTTTCCTCCCCTTTCCTGGTAATCAGCCCTAGGAATCTTTTTCATTAAGAGAAGGAGCAACCCTATTTCCTCCCCCCCCCTCCATCCCCCCCCGATGCAGAGAAAATAAAAAGAGAGTCAAGTGCACAAACCCTCCTACCCCCATCCCTTGTTTAAAACCCCCCCCCCAAATTGGGCCCTTCTTTCGCCCCTCCCTTTCCCCCCCTATTAAAAAAAGGGAAAAAAAATTTTTTTTTTTTTTAATTTTTTTTTTTTTTTTAAGCTTACAATGTTTGTTGTGTGGTGTGTTGGGGGGTTGTTGGGGGGTGTGTTGTTTGTTTGTGTTTGGGTTTTAGTTAAAAACATATACTGTTTCCCTTGGCCCAAACGCTCCAAAGTTAAAAAAGAAAAAAAAAAAAAACCCACTATAGACTGTATTCCTTTTCAAAAAAACAAATTTTCTTGAAATGAAAAGTCCAGGAAATATTTTAAAAGAAAAAATTGGACTGTATTCTTGGGGAAAAAAAAACAAATATCCACATTTTGTACTTAAAAGGGGTGGAAAAAAAAACGCCTTTTCTGAGACATTTAAAAGGGGCTAAATTGACTACCCAGGAACGTTTCTTATTGGACATCAAAGGAAAGGCGCCCCCTGTATGTAAATTTTTAAATTTGTTTTTGAATGTGAAAGTGCGTGGGGTTTTTCTGAACCCGTGGACACTAAAATTGCGTTGGTTATCAGGACTGCAGAATTTTGTAAATTTTAAAAGCTAACCTACATTGTGAACTTAAAACCTTTGGGAAAGGTGAAGGGTTGTGTAACCCCAGGGGAACTTAAATCATGTGGGTTTTTGTGACTGAAAAAAAGCACCTACATTGCCTTGTAATGAGAAAAATACTGCGTTGGAAAATATTCTAAAATTTTGTAAGGGCATTTCTACTCTTGTGGATTTTTTTTTTTGCCCCTTTATTTGTTTTGATTCACTTTGTTTTTATTTTCGGGATTTTTACTTACTGTATTGGTTTTGTGGGTTCTTTTTTTTTTTCAATTTTTTTTTAAAAATTTCTTGTTTTTTTCTGTGCTTTTTTATTATGTATTGGTTGTGGTTAATTACATTGTGTTTTAATTAAGTCATTTTTTTAATTTTTTTTGTGATTTGCCTATTATTCCTTTATCAAAGGTTATCTCAAAAAATGGCCCGGAAAGATGGCTGGTTGGACACCAAATGAAAAGGGACAAAACCCCAAAAATCAATGAAAAAACCCTCAAATTTGATAACCCTTTTATTTTTTGGAATTTAAATTCCAGACTTTCAAACAAAAACCAGATAAGATGTCGTAATTCCCTGGTTACCAATATCGCAAAGATCCATTCTCCCCAAATCCATGGCGTACTTGTAATTCAAGAAGATTAAATTTAAAAACGTATTCCGATTAAAAACCAAGGTTGAATCGTCTGGATTGAATTTAAAACTAAACGAAACAAACCTTCAAATTGGATTTTCTATAGAAATCCATTGAAAAATTAATGGACAAAAGTTTCCCCAATGTGGTCGCTCCTTGACACTATAGAACATTCTTTTGGGCGTTTTTTAATATAGACTTCTAAACCCAGCCCCATGGATAAACAATTAACACCTAAACCTTCCAAAAAATTGTTGAACCCAACAGAAAACATTGTAAGAACCTAATTACCTATTTCTAAAACAAAGCAAAATTTTAAAGGAATTATTTTTCCCTCCATGGTGTAGGCCATCTTCCTTTGTGTCCATGGAATAGAAAAGGGACACAAAACCCAAAAAAAGGGGGGCTAAGCAAGTTATTCCCCGTCTTTAAAAAAAATTTATGAAAATATTTCCAAATGATCCCTAAATTCTCCTCAAAAATTTTTTCAATTTTCAGATCCAGAGGAACCCCTTCCTTTTCTGGTGGAAAATTCAGTCCTTTAGCAAACTTTCCCCCCTTTAAAAAACCCCGAGAAAACATAAGTCGGCCGAAGGTAAGAATAAAATTATGACTAAAAACACGTCACGAATAACCTACTAAAAGCAGGAAAATTTGTAAACAAAGCAAAAGGAAAAAGTTAATTCATTAAAGCGGCAAGTAAAAAAAGTATTTCAAAAAACGCTTTATCAAAACAAAATTGAAATCAATGTGGAAAGTATCAATCACTAACCAACAAATCATCTCAATCCCCATTATTTAGAATTTTCCTGATCACCCAAATACCCATTTCAAACCAAACCGACTCATTGGGGAAAACAAAATAAGTTGAACAAAATTCTCTAGAAAAATGAAAAATTTTTGTAGATCCAAAATATCAATTCAAAAATGAATATCCCCATTTGAAATAGCAGAAGTCTATCAAAACCCCCAACGATTAAAACAAATAGCAGTCGAGTCCAATGGTCCCGGATGGAAAAATTATTTAAATCGCGCCCCAATTTTAGCTGTACATCATTATATTTATAAATTGTTTTACAAAGTGTTACTTCCCCACAGTTCAAAATGGCCAAAAATTCCCTTTTAAAA
>JASPKP010006211.1:12500-14633 GCA_030674155.1 Stramonita haemastoma
CACGGCACTGGAGTGATCCATTGGAAGGGCATTGACCAATACGAATGGTTCCAGTACTGTCGCAGGAGCCACCAGAACGTTGCCATATATATATACCTACAGCCCCGAACCCCTCTGGGACTCCAACTCCCCGATTTTTCCTCAGGGATGGTGTCTAAACACGACACCTGTGTGCATGCTGGTTTGTTATAAATTTGTCATCCGCTCCTACCGGCACACGATGGCCTACTCTTCTGAAAGGTGGAACGGGGTTTTTAACGTGTGCGCAAGATGTTCTGCGTGCATTCGCACACGGTGCCTCGGTTTCGAGTCTCATCCGAATGACTTTGACATTCAGTTCAATTTTTTCGTCAAACTGGGAAGAAAGGGCGAGGCTGGGTACAACCCAGAAACTCAGGTTTACATATTGGCAGGCGAACGTCTTAACCATCAGGCCACCACTGTGCGTGCTGTATATATAAATATATATATATAAATATATATAAATATATATATATATAATATAATACATTATATATATATATATATATATATATATATATATTATATATATATAATATATATATACAATAGGCCAACCATAAAGTTATTTATTTATGTATAAAAAATATAAAAATGGAATAAAATAAATTTAAAAAATACTGCTGCACACAGACACACACACACACACACACTCCTCTCTCTCTCTCTCTCTCTCTCTCTCTCTCTCCTCTCTCTCTCTCTCCTCACTCACTCAAAGGGGGGCGGATAGCCTAGTGGTCAGAACATTGCGCTGGCAATTTGAAGACCCGGGTTCGAATCCGGTCGAGGAAATTTTCTTCCTGGAGTTAACATCAGTGCTGACTCCACTCTCCCCAAAAGTCCTTCGGATGAGACTTTAAACCGAGGCCCCGTGTGCGAACGCACGCAGAACATCTTGCGCACACGTTAAATTCTGTTCCGCTTTTCGTAAGAGTAGGCCATCGTGTGCCGGTGGGAACAGATGACAATATTTACAAAACTGCATACACACGGACCGGATGAAAAAAAGCACATGATTGCTTAGTCTGTTATCCTCGATATAAAAAATAAAAAAAAAAAAAAAAATAAAAACAAAACCCTGTAAATTAAAACCAGTCCTAAAATTAAGCCAGCAAATAGGCCTACTACAACCCTTCTGAAAAGGAAAAAAAAACCCGAAAAAAAACCCCACCCCCCATTTTTAAACCTAGCTTTACAACTCATATCACCCAGACAATGACACCCCTTGCGTGCTGTGCCTGCTGTGCGTGCTGGGCACTGCTGACGTTATGTCGTCAGGTCAGGGCGGCTTGAGCCTAGGGGGGTTTATTTCCCGGAGGGATGCTGTTTCTATCACATTTTAAAAGTTTTTATTAGCCAAAAGGCTTTTTTTCTTTTCGCTGTACAGTTGTGTGTGTGTGTTGGGGGGGGGGGGGGGGGGGGGGGGGCATATCTAAAACCTTCCCCTTTTTGGGTTTTAACCTTGGGGAGGGGGGGAAAAAAAATTTTTTTTTTTTTTTCCCTCTGGCCTTTTTTAACCCCTTGGCCCCTTGGGGTGGGGGGGCTTCCATAACAAAAAGGAAAAAAGGGAATTTTATTCTTTTAAAATCGGGGATAATGGAATAAGCACTCTTTTTTTTTTTTCCCTTTCCCGGGGCCCCCCCGGTATGCAGTTGGGGTAAATATTGTCATCCTGTTCCCCCCCCGGCACCAATGGGCCGGTTTTTCTTTTTCCAAAAACCCGGAAAAAGGATTTAACCCCCCTTTGGGGCGCTCGCACAAAGAAAAAAACCCCCCGTTTACAGTCCTTTATCCGAAAAACTTTTGGGGAGAAGGGGGTTTAGCACTGATCTTAACTCCCAAAAGGGGGAAAAACCCCTCAAACGGGAGTCGAACTTGGTTGTCAAAATTTCCCGGCAATGTTTTGACCATTAGGCTAACCCCCTCTCCTGAGAGTAAGAGCATGGAGAGAGGGCCAGATTTTTCTAGGCCTTTGCATGGGATTTTAAATTTGAAATACCCATATGAAATGTGTGAGCTGTTGCACTTACTCTTGCAGAAATTAGTTCCCCCGGGAAAGGGCCCTTTCTATCCCATTATATTTTATTAAACCTTTTGGCTTTCTCATGCTGC
>JASPKP010006212.1:0-14633 GCA_030674155.1 Stramonita haemastoma
CTTTCCCCCGCGCGCATGCTTTCCCACCCTCCCATGAAAAAGAGTTTTAAAAAAGGAAAGGGATTGTGACGCCGACGCCGTTTTCGGGGCCTTCCGCCCGCCCCTTTTCCGCCCCTTCCAGAGCCCAAAGTCTTCGACCGTATTTTGCTCTTGGGGGGAAAAACAAAACTGGAAAACCATCCCTTTGGATTGTGTTGGCGCTGGAATTTGTTGGGGGGCGACACCACGGCCCCCGGGAAAAATGGGCCAAAACCCCCCTTGTACACAGCCAAGTTTGGCGCCCCCGAAAAAAGAGTACAGTGGGCCCCCAAAAAAATTTTCAAACCCCCTACAGGGACCATCCAATTTAAAAATTTCATAACAATAAACAATTTCACCACAGTAATATTGGGGGGGTTTCCCTCCACAACGCACAAAAAAACAAAAAAAACCCCACACGCAAAACCCAAAAAGCGAACGCACTCAGGGGCGCGCAAAGCCTTACCCAAACCCCCCCCATGGAATTTTAAAAGCTAAAGAAGGAAAAACATTTTTGACGCCGACGCCGTTTTTGGGGCCCTTTCGCCCGGGAAATTTTTTTGCCCTTCCCCGAGGCCCCCAAATACTTAGACCTATTTCTGCTCCCTTTCAACAACTGGAACAACCCTCTTGGGTTGTTGGCCAGGTATTTTGGGGACACCACGGCCCGGGAAAAATGGGAACCCCCCTTTGTAAAAACCAAGTAATTTGGGGCCCAGAAAAAAGAGTACAGTGCCGCAAAAAAACCCCCCCTTTTAGGGACCATCCCAAAAAATAATTTCAAAAACAATTTTTCATCCCCCACAAATAATCCCGGGGGGTTCCCTCCAAAACGCCCCCAAACACAAAAAAACCCCACACGCAAAACCCAGGCCCAAGGGACTCCGCGGGCGGGATGCATTTCCCACCCTCCCATGAATAAAAGCTAAAGAAGGAGAAGCATTTGAAAAGGGGCCCACGCCCCTTTTTTGGGACCTTTCCGCCCCCACTTTTTTTCCCCCCCTTTTCCCGAGCCCCAAAAATTAAATTCGACCGTATTTTGGGTCCCCCTTGGGAGACAAGCTGGGACAACCATCTTGGAATTTTGTTGGGGCTGGGAATTTTTGGCGACACACCCCGGAAAAATGGCAACCCCCTTTTACACAGGGGCCCCAATTTTGGGGCCCAGGGAAACAGGTACAGTGCACCCCAAAAAAATCACCCCCGAAAAAGCACCCCTCCCAAAAATAATTTCATAATCAATTTCATGCACCCAATAATCTGGGGGGGCCCCTCCACACGCACAAACACAAAAAACCGCAATACGCAAACTCCAGCGAACCACTCGCGCGCGCAAATGCATAACCCACCCTCCCCATGAATAAAGGGCTAAAGAAGGAAAAAGCTTTTTGACGCGAACCCCAGGGTTTTTGGGACCTTGAAGCCCCCCACCAAATTTTCCCCCCCCTTTCCAAAAGCCCCCAAAAAACTAAAGAAACCGGGGTTTTTTTTCTCTTGCGAAAAAGCTGGAAACCCTTTTTTGGATGTGTGTGGCCGGAATTTTGGCACACCAAAGGCCCCCGGGAAAAAAATGGAACCCCGCTTTTTCCGCCAAATTTGGCGGGGGGCCCGAAAACAGGTACAAATGCACGCAAAAAAAAAACACCCCTACAGAACCCCTCCAATAATAATTTCCCTAACAATATCATGCCAAAACACGTAATCTGGGGGGGCCCCCTCCAAACGCACAAACACAAAAAAAACCGGCCCAAAACCCCAAACAAAAAGCGAACGCAAATCGCGCGCGCATTTTCTTACCCCCCCTTCCCCTGAATAAAAGGTAAAAAAGGAGAACAATTGTTTACGCCGACGCCGTTTTCGGGGGACCCTTTTTTCCCCCCCATTTTCCGCCCTTCCAGAAACCCAAAAATAAATACGCCCAATTTGCTCTTGCAAAAACTGGACAACCATCTTGGATGTGTTGGCGCTGGGAAATTTTGGCGACACCCCCGGCCCGGGAAATGGCCCCAACCCCGTTGAAAAAACAGCCAAGGTTTTGGGGCCCAGAAAAAAAAAGTACAGTGCACCAAAATCACCCCTACAGCACCATTTCCCCAAAAATAAAAATTTTTAAAAAAACAATATCTTTCACCACAGTAAATCTGGGGGGTCCCCCTCCACACGCCAAAACAAAAAACCCGCACACCGCAAAAAACCAGCGAACGGGAATCCCCGGCCCCCCAGCAAAACCCACCCCCCCTCCCATGAATAAGAGTAAAGAAAAGGGGAAGCATTGTGACGGCCGAAAGGCCCTTTTTGGTAAAAATTTTTCCGCCCCCACTTTTCCCCCCTTCCCCGAGCCCAAAGTACTCACGACCGTATTTGGGGTTCTAAGGGAGACAAGTGGAAAAACCATCTTGGATGGGTGTGGGGGGAAAAAAGTGGCGACAAACCCCCGGGCCCCGGAAGGGTTTGGGAAACCCCCCTTGTACCAAAACCAATTTGGGCCCAAAAAAGGGGTACGTGGGAACGCAAAAATCCCACCCCTACGCACCCTACCCAAAAATAATTTTTATAAAAAATATCATTCACCCCAGTAATCTGGGGGTTCCCCTCCACACCAAAAAAACAAAAAAAAAACCCCCAAAACCCCCCGCAAACACCAGCGAACGCACCCCCGCGCGAAAAGCATACCCCAAACCCCATGAATAAGAGCTTTAAAAAAGGGGGAAAGGGATTGTTTTAAAGCCCCCACGCCTTTTCGGGAACCCTTTGCCCCGCCCGCACCCTTTCCCCCCCCTTCCCGAGCCCAAAATACTTTCGACCGTATTGCTTTGGGAGACAAGTGGACAACCATCTTGGATGTGGGGTGGGGGCTTGGAAAAATTTTGGCGACACCAACGGCCCCGGAAAGATGGCAAACCCGCTTTTTAAAACCAAAAAAGTTTGGCGGCCCAGGAAAAAAGATTTCAGTGGGAAGGGAAAAAAACACCCCTTAAAAACACCATCCCAAAAATAATTTCATAAAAAAATTTTCATGCACCAAAAGTAATCTTTGGGGGGCCCCCCACACCCCCACAAACTCAAAAAAAACCCCAAAAACGCAAAAAACCAAACGAACGCACTCGCGGCGCATTGAATTTCCCACCCCTCCCATGAATAAGGAAACTAAAAAGGAGAAAGCATTGTGACGGGCCGACGCCGTTTTTTGGGATCTTTGCCGGGCCCCCACTTTTTTCCCCCCTTCCAGGAAACCCAAAGTATCGACCGTATTCTGCTCTTCAGAAAAAGCTGGACAACCCATCTTGGGATGGTGTGGCGCTGGAATTGTGGCGACAACCCCCGGCCCCGGGAAAAATGGCAACCCCCGCTTGTACACAGCCCAAAAAGGCGCCCCGAAACAGAGTCACGTGCACCAAAAATCACCCCTACAGCACCTTTCCCAAAATAATTTTCATAACAAATATCATGCCAACCACAGTTAAAACTGGGGGGGGGCCCCTTTCCCCCACGCACAAACCCCAAAAAAAACCCCACACGCAAACACCCGCGAACGCACCCCGCCGCCGCATGCATTTCCCACCCTTTTCCCATGGGAAAAAGAGCTAAAAAAAGGGAAGGGATTGTGAAAGCCGGGCGCCCGTTTTTGGGGAAACCTTTTCCCAAACCCGCACTTTTTTTCCCCCCCTTCCCGAGCCCCCCCCGTACTAAAGACCCGTATTCTGCTCTTTGGCAAAACAAACTGGCAAAACCCTCTTGGATGGTGTTTTTGGGGGGGGGGTTTTTGGGGGAATTGTTCACCCCCACGCCGGGAAGATGGGGAAACACCGCCCTTTTACACAGCCAAAATTTGGGCCCAAAAAAAGAGTTTCAGGTGCAACCCCCAAAAAACACCCCTACAGCACCATCCAATAAAAATTTCATAACCAAAATTTATGCACCACAGTTTTTTCTGGGGGGTCCCCTCCACAAAGCACAAACACAAAAAACCCCACACGGCCCAAATCCCCCGCGAACGCAAAATCGCCCCCGGGGAATGCTTACCCACCCTCCCATTTAATAAGGCAAAAAAAGGAAAGGGTTTGGACGCCGACGCCGTTTTTGGGAACCCTTTTCCGCCCCCCATTTTCCGCCCCTTCCAGAGCCCAAAGTACTACGACCGTTTTTTGGTCTTGGGAGACAAAAACTGGACAAACCCTTTGGATGGTTTTGGCGCTGGAAAATTTTGGCGACACCCACGGGCCCCCAAGATGGCAAACACCCCCTTGTACAACAGCCAAGTTTGGCGCCCCGAAAACAGAGTACAGTTTCACGCAAAAAAAACACCCCCAAAAGCCCCATCCAAAAAAATAATTTCAAAACAAAAATCATTTCACCCCAGTAATTTTGGGGGGTACCTCCCACCAACCCAAACACAAAAAACCGCTCACGCAAAAAACCCCGCGAACGCACTGCGCCGGGGCATTGCATACCCCACCCTCCCCATGAAAAAAAGGCTAAAGAAGGAGAAGGGATTGTGAAGCCGACCCGTTTTCCGGGGGGGCCTTGCCCGCCCCGCCTTTTCCGGCCCTTTTCCGAGCCCCAAAGTACTAAAGGAAACCCTATTCTGCTCTATTTCGGAAAGGCTGGACAACCATCTTTGGGTGTGTGGGCGCTGGAATTGTGGCGACACCAAAGCCGGAAAATTGGGAAAAACCCCGGGTTGTACACAGCCCAAATTTTGGGGCCCAAAACAGAGTACAGTGCACGCAAAAATCACCCCTTCCCGGCACCATCCAATAAAAAATTTCCCTAAAATATCATGCACCAAAATAATTGGGGGGTCCCCCCCCACACCCCCAAACCCAAACAAAAAAAACCGGGAAAACGCAAACACCAGCGAACGCACTCGCCCCGCGCATGCATACCCACCCCCCAAAAGAAAAAAGGGGGCTAAAGGGAAAGGGGAAAACATTGTGACGGCCCACGCCCTTTTTTTGGGGCAAAAGGGAAAATTGCGGGGCCCGCAAAATTTTCCGCCCCTTTCCCCCGAGGCCCCAAAAAACTAAGAAACCCTTTTTCTGCTCTTGCAGACCAAAACGGGACAACCATCTTTGTGTTTTTGTGGCGGGTGGGAAATTTGGGTTTACACCCCGGGCCCGGAAGATGGCCCCCCCCGCTTTGTACACAGCCAAGTTTGGCGGGCCCCGAAACAGAGTACCCGTGCCCCGGGAAAAATCCCCCCCTTCAGCACCCCTCCAAATATAAATTTCATAACAATATCATGGGACCACAAATTTAAACGGGGGGTTTCCCCCCCCCCCCCAAAAAACGCCAAAACCAACCAAAAAAAAACCCCACACGCAAACACCAAAACGAACGCACTCGGCCCCGCGCATGGGATAACCCCCCCCTCCCCCTGGGAAAAAAGAGCTAAAGAAAAGGGAAGCATTGTGACGCCGACGGGCCGGGGTTTTTGGGGCCCTTTTGCCCCCCCGCACTTTCCGCCCTTCCCGGCCCAAAGTACTACGACCGTATTTGTTTTCCCTTTTCAGACAAACTGGGCAAACCCCTCTTGGATGTGTGTGGCGCTGGAATTGTGGGGACACCAAAAGGGGCCCCCGGGAAAATTGGGGAAACCCCCTTGAACCCAGCCAAATTTGGCGGCCCCCAAAAAACAAGTAAAAGGCACGCAAAAAAACACCCCCACAAGCACCATCCAAAAAATAATTTATTTAAAAATATCATGCACCACCAAGTAAATTGGGGGGGGCCCCCCCAACGCACCAAAAAACAAAAAACCCGCACACGCAAACACCCCGCGAACGCACTCGCCCGCCGGGGGCAAAGCTAACCCCCCCTCCCATGGGAAAAAGAGCTAAAGAAGGAGAAGCTTTGTGACGCCACGCCGTTTTCCGGGGAATTGCCCCCCGCACTTTTCGGGGCCCCTTTCCCGAGCCCAAAGTTTCTACGAAACCCCCATTTTGCTCTATGGGGAGACAAGCTGGACAAATCATGGGTGTGTGTGGCGGGTGGAATTGTGGCGACCCACGGGCCCCGGAAAATGGCAACCCGCTTTTACACAGCCAAAATTTGGCGCCCCCGGGAAACAGAAGTACAGTGGGACCCAAAAAAACAACCCCTCAGCAACCCATCCCAAAAATAATTTCATAAACAAAATTCCCCGGGGACCACAGTAATTCCCGGGGGGGCCCCCCCCTCCCCCCACGCCCCAAACAAAAAAACCGCCAAACCTAACAAAAAACCCCGAAAAGCACTCGCGCGGCCGCATGCATTACCCCACCTCCCAAAAGAATAAGAGCTAAAGAAGGAGAAAGGGAAAATTTTGACGCCCCACCGCCGTTTTTTGGGACCCTTTCCCCCCGCACTTTTCCGCCCTTCCCCGAAACCCCAAAGTACTACGACCCTATTCTGCTCTTTGCAGACAAGCTTGGGGCCAAAACCCTCTTTTGGGTGTGGTTGGGCGGGTGGAATTGTGGCGGGGGCCCCCCGGCCCCGGAAAAATGGCCAAAACCCCCGCTTGTACAAAAAAGCCAAAATTTGGCGCCCAAAACAAGTTCAGTGCAGCAAAAAAACACCCCACAAAACACCATCCAATAATTTAAATTTTATAACAAAAATTTTATGGGACCACAAATAATCTGGGGGGTCCCCTCCACAAAAGGGACAAACACAAAAAACCGCACCCCCGGGAAAAAAACCCCCGCGGAACCCAAACTTTGCCGCGCGCTGCATTCCCCCCCTCCCAAAAGGGAAAAAAGCTAAAGAAGGAGAAGCAAATTTTGGGGCGCCGACGGCCCTTTTCGGGACCTTTTCCGCCCCCAAAATTTTCCGCCCTTTCCGAGCCCCCAAAGTACCCACACCCATTTGCTCTTGCAAAAACAAGCCCGGACAACCAAACTTTGGGTGTGTGTGGCGCTTTGGGGAAATTTTTGGCGACACCACGGCCCCGGGAAAATGGGAAAAAAAAACCCCCCTTTTTACAAAAGCCAAGTTTGGTGGGGCCCAGAAAAAAGAGTCCAAATGCAACGGGGAAAAATCACCACCCCACAAGCACCATCCAATTAATTTAAATTTTTTAAAAAACCAAAAAATCCGGGACCACAAAAAATAATCTGGGGGGGGCCCCTCCCAAAACGCCAAAAAAATAAAAAACAAAAAACCCCCCAGCAAACACCAGCGAACCACTCGCGCGCGCAAAGGGATACCCACCCTCCCCCAAAGAATAAAAGCTAAAGAAGGAGAAAACATTGTACGCCGCGCCGTTTCCCCCGGGGCCCTTGCCGCCCGCACCTTTTTCCCCCCCTTCCCAAAAGGGGCCCAAAGCTTAAACGACCGTATTTGCCCCTTGCAGACAAGGGACAAAAAACCAAACCCTTTTAAATTTTGTGGGGGCCCGGGAAATTTTGGCGACAAACCCGGCCCGGAAGATTTGGAAACCCCGTTGTACACCCGCCAAGTTTTTGGGGCCCAGAAACCGAGTAGACAGTGGAACGCAAAATAAACCAAACCCCCACAGCCCCATTCCAATAAAAAATTTATAACCTTTTCATGCACCACAGTAATCCCGGGGGGTCCCCTCCCCCCAAAAACCCCAAAAAACAAAAAAAACCCCACACGCAAAACCCCCCAGCGAATAACCCCCACGCGGCATTGGCCCATACCCACCCTCCCCTGAATAAAGGCTTTTAAAAAAGGAGAAGCATTGTGACGCCCCACGCCGTTTTTCCCCCCGGGAAACCTTTCCCCCCGCACTTTTTCCCCCCTTCCCGAGCCCAAAGTTCTACGCCGGGAAATTTTGCTCTTGGGGAGGGCAAGGTGGACAACCATCTTGGATGTGTGTGGCCCCCGGAAAATTTTGGGGACTCCCGGCCCCGGGAATAGGGCCCAAACCCCGCTTTGGGAAAAAACCAAGGGCCAAATTTTGGCGCCCAAAAAACAAGACAAGTGCACGGGGGCCCAAAAAAACACCCCTTTCAGCACCATCCAATAATAATTTCATTTAAAAATATCCTGCACCAACATAATCTGGGGGGGCCCTTTTTACACCGCACAAACAAAAAAAACCGCAACGAAAAAAACCAGCGAACGCCCCCTCGGGGCGCGCAAAGGGAAAACCCCCCCTCCCATGAATAAGAAACCCAAAGAAGGAAAGCATTTGAGAACCGCCGCGCCGTTTTTCGGGCCCTTGCCGGGGCCCGCAAATTTTTCCCCCCTTTCCCGAGCCCCCAAAATTACTACACCCTATTCTGCTCTTGGGGAGCAAAAAGCTGGACAACCATCTTTTGGATTGTGTGGCGCTGGGAAAATTGGGGGCGCAAACCCCGGGCCCCGGAAAATGGCAAAACCCCGCTTGTACCCCAGCCAAGTTTTTTGCCCAAAAAAAAAAGAGTAAAGTGGGACGCAAAAATCACCCCCACAACACCATCCCAAAAAATAATTTCATAACAATATCAAAAAACCCAGTAAATCCCGGGGGGGCCCCCCCCAACCCCCACAAACACCAAAAAAACCGCACAAGCAAACACCAAACGAAAGCCAAAATCGCGCGCGGGATGCATACCCCCCCCTCCCCATAAATAAGAGCTAAAGAAGGGAAGGCATTGTGAAAGCCGACGCCGTTTTTTGGGCCAAGGGCCGCCCGCAAATTTTCCGGGCCCCTTCCCGAGCCCAAAGTATAACCCACCGTATTTTTGCTCTTGCAAAACAAGCTGGCAACCATTTTTGGAGGGGTGTGGCGGGTGGAATTTTGGGGGACACCAAAAAGGCCCGGGAAGATGGGGAACCCCGTTGTACCCCAGCCAAGGGTTTTGGCCCGGGCCCAAAAAACAGAGTACAAATGCACGCAAAAATAAACCCCCAAAAGGCCCCCCAATAAAAATTTCATAAACAATAAACATGGCACCAAAAGTAATTTTGGGGGGGCCCCCCCCACACGCACAAAAACAAAAAAAAACCCCACCCCGCAAAACCAAAAAAAAAAAAAGGGGCCGGGGGAAAAAAAACGACCGCGCGGGATGCATACCCCAAAACCCCCATGAAAAAAGAAAACTAAAGAAAAGGGGAAGGGATTGTGACGCCGACGGGGGGTTTTCGGGGGGAAAACCCCTTTCCGCCCGCACTTTTCCGCCCTTCCAGAGCCCCAAAGTACTACGACCCCCTATTCTGCTCTTTGGGAGACAAGTGGACAAACCCTCTTGGATTTTTGTTGGCGCTGGAAATTTTGGGCGACACCAAAGGCCCGGGGGATTTTGGGAACCCCCGTAGCACAGGGCCCAAATTTGGGCCCCCCAAAAAACCTTGGGTTCAAATGCACGCAAAAATCAACCCCCACAGCACAAACCAAAAAATAATTTTATAAAAAAAATCATGCACCACAGTAAAACCTTTTGGGGGGGGCCCCTTCCCCTACACCGGCACAAAACACAAAAAACCCCGGCCCAACGGGGAAAACACCCAGCGAAAACCGGGACTTTGGGGCGCGCAAAGCATAACCAAACCCTACCATGAATAAGAGCTAAAAAAAGGGAAGCATTGTGACGCCGGACGGGGTTTTCGGGACCTTTTCCGGCCCGGGAAAATTTTCCGGGGCCCTTAACCCCGAGCCCAAAAGTACTAAAGACCGTATTCTGCTCTTTTCCCCGTCAACTGGAAAAACCATCTTGGATGTGTGTGGCGCTGGAATTGTGGCGAAAAAAACACCCACGGCCCCGGAAAAATTTGGGAAACCCCGCCCTTGTACCCCAGCCCCAAATTTGGGGCCAGGAAAAAAGAGTAACAGTGCACGGGGAAAAATCACCCTTTAAACACCCCGGGACCAACCAAAAAATAATTTTATAACAATTTTCATTTCACACAGTAATCCTGGGGGGTCCCCTCCCCACGCACAAACACAAAAAACGCAAGGGAAAAAACCCCCAGCGAAACGGCCAAAATCGCGCCGCATGGGATACCCCCCCCCTAACCCTGAAAAAGAGTAAAAGGGAAGGGGAAGGGAAATTTTGGGCGCCCCCACGCCCGGGTTTTTGGGACCCCTTGCCGCCCGCACTTTTCCCCCCCTTCCAGAAACCCCCAAAGTACGACGGGCCCTATTTTCTCTTTGCGGGCAAGGGTGGACAACCATCTTGGATGTGTTTTTGGCGCTGGAATTGTGGCGACACCACGGCCCGGAAAATGGCAAACCCCGCTTGTACACAGGGGCCCAAATTTTTTGGGGCCCAAAAAACCCGGGTACAGTTTTCACGCAAAAAAACACCCCCAGCACCATCCCAAAAATAAAATTTTATAAAAAATTCATGGGACCACAGTAATCTGGGGGTGGCCCCTTCCACACGGCAAACCCCAAAAAACAAAAAACCGCACAAAGCAAACCCAAACCCGCGAAAAGCACTCCGCCGGGCGCATGCATTACCCACCCCCCCCATGAAATAAAAAAAAAACTAAAGAAGGAGAAGGGATTGTGACCGCCGACGCCGTTTTCGGGACCCTTGGGGCCCCCCGCACTTTTCCGCCCCCCCAGAGCCCCAAAAATAAATCGACGATTATTCTTTCTCCCTTGGGGAGAAAAAGCTGGGCAACCCTTTATGGATGTGTGTGGGCGTTGGAAATTTTGGCGGGCAAAAAAACGGCCCGGAAGAAGGCAACCCCCCGCTTTTTAAAAAGCCCAAATTTTTGGGGGCCCCAAAAAAAACAGAGTACAGTGCCCCCGCAAAAATCACCCCTTTTCAGGGACCATCCAATTAAAAATTTCATAACAAAAATCCTGCACCCAAAAGTTTAAACCCGGGGGGTCCCCTTTTCCACAAAGCACAAAAAACAAAAAAACGCCAACAACCGGGAAAACCCCAGGCGAACCACTCGCGCGCGCAAAAACAAAACCCCTTCCCTCCCCATGAATAAGGGGCTTTAAAAAGGAGAAGCATTGTGACGGGCCGGGCGCCCCTTTTTTTTGGGGCCCTTTGCCCCCCGCACTTTTCCGCCCTTCCAGAGCCCAAATACTAAAGAAAACCCTATTCTGCTCTATGCGACAAGCTGGACAACCATCTTGGATGTGTGTGGCGCGGAATTGGGGGCACACCACGGCCCGGAAAGGATGGCAAACCCGCTTTACACAAGGGCCAAATTTGGCGCCCAAAAAAACAAAGTACAGGGGGCAAAGCAAAAAACACCCCTACAAAACACCCTTTTCCCAATTTTTAATTTTATAACAATATCATGCACCCCAAGGGAATCTGGGGGGTCCCCCTCCACACGCACAAAAAACAAAAAAATCCCCCACACGGGGAAACACCCGCGAACGCCCCCCCCCGCGCGCAATTTAAAACCCCTCCCTCCCCATGAAAAAGAGCTAAAGAAGGAGAAGCATTGTGACGCGAAAAGCCGTTTTCGGGAACCCTTGCCGCCCCCAAATTTTCCCCCCTTTTTAAAAGCCCAAAGTTTCTTTCGACCGGGAATTTATTTTCTTATTTCAGACCAAGCTGGACAAAACCCTCTTTTGGGTGTGTGTGGGGCTGGAATTGTGGCAAAACCCAAAGGGGCCCCGGAAGCTGGCAACCCCCTTTGTAAAATCAGGGGAAGTTTGGGGCCCCAGAAACCAGAGTACCCGTGCACCCCAAAAAACAAACCCCTTTCAGGGACCCTCCAATATAATTTTTATAAAAATTATCATGAAAAACCCCCCGTAATTTTTGGGGGGGTTCCCCCCTCCACACGCACAAAAAACAAAAAAAACCGCCCAAACCCAAAAACCCCCGGGGAACGGGACTTCCCCGCGCGCATGATAACCCCCCCTCCCATGGGAAAAAAGGGGCTTAAAGAAGGAGAAGCTTTTTGACGCCCGGGCGCCGTTTTTGGGACCTTTGCCGCCCGACTTTTTCCCGGGCCCCCCCCAAAACCCAAAGTATAAAAGACCTTTTTTGCTTTTGCAGACAAAACTGGGGCAACCATTTTTGGATGTGTGTGGCGCTGGAATTTGTGGCGGGCACCCCGGCCTGGAAAAATGGGAACCCCCCCTTGTACACAGCCAAGTTTGGCGCCCAGGGAAAAAGAGTACTGGTTTACGCAAAAAATCACCCCCTTTCAGCACCATCCCAATAATAATTTCAAAAACAATTTATGGGACCCGAGTAATCCCCCGGGGGGGCCCCCCCACAAAGCCCCAAACACAAAAAAAACGCACACGCAAAAAAACCCAAGCCCGGGAAAGGCACCGCGCGGCATGGGATACCCACCCTCCCAAGAATTTAAAAGCTAAAGAAGGAGAAAGGCATTGTGACGCCGACGCCGTTTTTGGGGGCCCTTGCCCCCCCGCCCCTTTTCGCCCTTCCAAAAACCCAAAAGTTTTCACCGTTTCTGTCAGCCAGGACAAAACCCATCTTGGAAAGTGTGTTTGGCCCCTGGAATTGTGGGGGACACCACGGCCCGGGGAAAATGGAACCCCCCGGTTTTTTCACAAGGGCCCAAATTTGGCGCCCCAAAAAGAGTAAAAAGTGCACGCAAAAATCCCCAACCCCACAGCACCATCCCAATTTTTAATTTCATAACAAAAAACTTTTACCACCCGTAAAACTTTGGGGGGCGCCCCCCCCCCAAAAACCAAAAAACACCCCAAAAACCGCAACGCAAACAAAAACCCGCGGGAAAGCAATCCCCGGGGGCGCATGCATACCCCACCCTCCCATGGGTAAGAAACAAAGAAAAAAAGAAGCATTTTTGACGCCCACGCCCCTTTTCGGGACCCTTGCCCCCCCCGCACTTTTTCCCCCCTTCCCCGAGGGGGAAAAGTACTAAAGACCCTATTCCGGGTCCCTTGGGGAAAAACAAGCTGGACAACCATCTTGGTTTTGGGTGGCGTGGAATTGTGGCGCACCAAAAGGCCCGGAAGAATTTGGGAACCCCCCCTTTTTTAACACCGCCAAGTTTTGGCGGGCCCCGAAACAGAGTACCGTTTCACGCTAAAAAACACCCCTCAGCAAACCAACCCAAAAATAATTTCATAACAAAATCAAAACACCCCTTTAGTAATTTTTGGGGGGTCCCCTCCACACCCACAAACAAAAAACAAAAAACCGCACAACCCCCAAACACCAAACGAACGCACTCGCGCGGGGCAAAGGGATTTCCCCCCCTCCCCTGAATAAGAGCTAAAGAAGGAGGGAAACATTGTGGACGGAAAAAAACCCTTTTCCGGGACCTTTGCCCCCCCCCGAAACCTTAAGGGGGTTCCCCCCTTTTCCCGAGCCCAAAAGGGACTAAAAGGGCCGTTTTTTGTTGTGCAGAAAAAGCTGGGGAAAAACCATTTGGGAAGTGTTGGGCTGGAATTGTGGGGGACACCCGGCCCGGGAAAATGGGAAAACCCCCCTTTTACACAGCCAAGTTTGGCGCCCCGAAAAAAAAGAGTACATTGCACGGGAAAAATCAAACCCCTACAGGGACCCCTCCAAAAATAATTTCATAAAAATAAAAATGCAAACCCAGTAAAACCTGGGGGGGGTCCCCTCCCCAAAAGCACCAAACACAAAAAACCGCACACGCAAACACCAGGGGAACGCACTCCCCGCGCGCATGTTACCCAACCCCTCCCCATGAAAAAAGAGCTAAAAGGGAAAGGGGAAAAAACATTGTGACGCCGGACGCCGTTTTTTGGGCCTTGGGCCCCCCGCACTTTTTCCCCCCCTTCCAGAGCCCCAAAATACTTACGACCCTATTTGCTTTTTGCAACAAGCTGGACAAAACCCTCTTGGATTTTTGTTTTGGCGCTGGAATTTTGGAGACAAACCAAAAGGCCGGAAGATGGCAACCCCGGGTTTTACAAAAGCCCAAGTTTGGGCCCCAGAAAAAAGAGTACCCGTGCACGGGAAAAAAAAACCCCTACAAACACCATCCAATAATTAAATTTTTAACAAAAATCATGCACCACAGTAATTTCCTTTGGGGGGGCCCCTCCACCAAGCACATAAAACAAAAAAACCGCACACGCAAAACCCCCCAAACGAACGCACTCGCGCGCCGCAAAAGCATAAAACCCCCCCTCCCCCCGAATAAAGAGGGTAAAAGAAGGAGAAGCATTGTGGACGCCCCCACGGCCGTTTTCCGGGGCCTTTTCCGCCCGCAAATTTTCCGCCCCTTCCCGAGCCCCAAAATACCCCCAAAAGACCGTAAATTTTGGGGGTTTGCAGACAAGCTGGACAACCATCCCTTGGGGTGTGTGTGGCGCTGGAAAATTTTGGCGACACCACGGCCGGAAGATGGGGAAACCCGTTGTAAAAACCCGCCAAGTTTGGGCGCCCAGAAACAGGGGTACAGTGCAAAGCCAAAAATCACCCCCTTAAAAAAGCACCATCCCAAAAATAATTTCATAAAAAATAATTAAAGCAACCAAAGTAATTTGGGGGGTCCCCTCCAACGCACAAAACACAAAAAAACCGCACACCCCAAACCCCCCCGGGGAACGGGGAACCCCGCCCCCCCCCCGCATTGGGCACTACCACACCCTCCCATGGAAAAAGGAGCTAAAGAAGGGGAAGCATTGTGACCCCCGACGCCCGGGTTTTTGGGGCCTTTTTCCGCCCGCCCTTTTCCCCCCCCTTCCGAGCCCCCCCAAAAACTTTTCGACCGTATTCTGCTCTTGCAGAAAG
>JASPKP010006213.1:0-2500 GCA_030674155.1 Stramonita haemastoma
TTAAAAAGTGTCATACGCCCAAGGGGACGGGATAGCTCAGTGGTCAGAGCGCTCGCTTTCCCCCCAGCCAATGTTAAGCAGTGTCGAGCGTGGTTACCAGTTGGATGGGTGACCGTGTGCGCGCCTTGGCCTCAGTACAGTCCCCCCAGTTCACCCAGCTGTAAATGGGCATCTGCCATCTTTGGGGTCAGGGAAGGTAAAGCAGCGAGGGAGAGGAGATGGGCGCCGCCCTCAATTATGCTGGCCCCTGGAGAAGCTGAGGTATCTGATGCCTCGCTCCCCTACGACCACATAGGTTATGGGACACCTTTACCTTTTTTTTTATAACCTTTTTACACGGCCCAAATGGCTTGTTTTAACCAGCTTTTACATACAGAGCATCAAATACTACACCTTCAAGATCCCCGCCAATATCATCAGCGTTTGGTGGGTTACAGAAACACATAGAACATACCCAGCATGCACCCTGTACCTGGCAGAGGGATGGGCTTCCGTCGGGTTTAATTAACTTGCCCAAGAGACATGTCATGAAAACTCCAGTGCAGTGCCAGATGATTCCTAAGGCAGTAAAAAAAAAAAAAAATTAAAAAGGGGGTGGGGGGTGGGGGGGGGGGGGGGGGGGGGGGGGGGGGGGAAGAGAGAGAGACAGACAAAGACAGACAGACAGAGGTCAAATCAAATCAAATTCTTTTATCTCGAGGATAATGAATAAGCCCTATGTGCTTTTTTTAATTTTTATTTTTTTTACATCCAATGGTGGGTGGTAGTAGTGGTGGTGGTGGTGGTGGTGGTGGTAGAAGCATTTAGTAGTAGTAGTAGTAGTAGTAGAGAGTGTAGTAGTGGTAGTGGGGAGAGAGAGAGACAGAGAGAGACAGACAGAGAGAGAGAGAGAGAGAGAGAGAGAGAGAGAGAGAGAGAGAGAGAGAGAGAGAGAAATCACGGTTTTGTTGCGAAATACATTTTTTTTTATGTAGGTAGCGTTGCTATTGTGTGTCTCAGGGGGCTTAACCCAAGTTGTGAGTGTCAATCTCAGAACCACAACAGTTTGACTGCCCTTACCATCAATTTTAAAGGAAGACACAATCATTTCCTTCAGCAGAGCGTTCAACATGCTCTGTAAAGTTGATGGAAGGCCGTCCACAGGCATTTTGAACAAATTGTGATGGATAATTTGAGATATTTGTGTACGAGCTCAGAGTGTTGCGTCTTGCTTGCTGCCAGGCAAGGGAAGCTACTCCCACAGAGAGAGAGAGAGAGAGAGAGAGAGAGAGAGAGAGAGAGAGAGAGAGAGAGAGAGAGAGAGAGAGAGAGAGAGAGAGAGAGTATAATTTTCTAGAAAAAACGGTAGGTCAAAAAGCATGTTTACAGAGGGGAAATATAGATAAACATTTGCAATGATCAAGACTGCAATGACCACACCCAAAAAATTGATGTGAATTCTGATTTCTGTCTGTCTGACTGCCTTTCTCTCACAATACGCACACACGCACGCACACACACACACACACACACACACACACACACACACACACACACACACACACACACACACACACACACACCACAACACACACACACGGACACACATACACACACACACACACATACACAAAGACAACACACACACACACACACGCACACACACACACACACACACATACGCACACACAAACATACCAACACATAACTTTCCAAACTTTCTCATCCTATATCAACAAGGAAACAACAACAACAAAACAAAAACAGCAAACAAACAAAACAAACAACACACACACACAAAACCCCCCTCACAACCACATCACACAACAACACTCAAAACCCAACAAAAGAACGCTAATATCATTTCAATCCAATCGAAAGCAGCAGCAAAGCAGGAGTGACGGTTCTTATCAAAGGGAGGCTATTATTTTATTCCAAGGGAAGACAATCCTTTGAAGATGGCTCGTTAAGGCCGCGGTATTCTTCACAGGGACAAAACAACCGCTCTGAGATTGTTTTTAATTTTTTATTTTTGGAAGAAAGATTCCTAGATCTAGTTCGTGCACCATGGAAAGGTCGAATAGCTTGCCTTGTCTGTATCTCATGTTCAAACAAAACATCGTTAGAAATTATTGGCAGTGTTCAATGTTTCGTCTTTCTACTAGGTAACGTTCGTTTTACATGCAAGTTGGACATGTTGTATGTATGCATGTATGTGTGTTTGTATGTGTTGTCTCAATCTGGTCACAACGTTCAATTACTTCCTGAGGTCAGGTCATGTCTGACGTCACTCGCGATATTCATAGGGTTTTTTTTTAATTGGTTGATGTGGCTTTCTCCGTATGCGGAAAAAGCGGAGCACAGTTCAAATAGAAATGGAAAGTTCAGGTAGGTAGATATAGTGCTCTTTGTGCATAAGGCGAGAGTGAACTGAAATAGCCTACATAATGTACATTTTTTTCCGGTAAAGAAAGAAAAAAAAAAGGGAAGTGGATATTACGGGTGACGTCACGCCTCACGT
>JASPKP010006213.1:5000-10000 GCA_030674155.1 Stramonita haemastoma
TGATAATAACAATAACAACGATGATGATGATGATGATGATGATGATGATGATGATGATGATAATAATGATGATCATGATGATAAAAAAACGACGATGGCGATGATGATGATAATAATAATGATAATAATAACAATAATGATGATGGTGATGGTGATGATGATGATCATACAATAATAATAATAATAATAATAATAATAATAATGATAATAGTAACAATAATAATACATGGGATAGCTCAGTGGTCAGAGCGCTCGCTTTCCCCCTGTCAAGTTAAGCAGCGTCGAATGTGGTTACCAGTTGGATGGGTGACCGTTTCCGCGTCTTGGCTTCAGTACAGTCCCCCAAGTTTACCCAGCTGTAAATGGGTACCTGCTCTCTTTAGGGTCGGGGAAGGTATAGCAGCGAGGGAGAGGAGATGGGCGCCACCCTCAATATGCTGGCCCCTAGAGAAGCTGAGGTTTGTGACGCCTCTCTCCCTTATGATCACACAGATTATAGCACACCTACCTACCAATAATACATGGAATTTATATAGCGCTGTATCTCGCAACAACAAAAAAATCAAAGCGCTTGTCAAAGACAATAGTTCCGGGGGTGAAATTTTTGGCTAGGGGGTTGTCTTGTGTGGTGTGGTGTGGTAAGGTAAGGTAAAGGTGTCCCATAACCTAAGTGGTCGTAGTGGAGCGAGGCGTTAGAGACCTCAGCTTCTCTAGGGGTCAGCATATTGAGGGCAGCGCCCATCTTCTCTCTCTCTGGTGTGGTGTAGTAATGATGATGATGATGATGATGATGATGATGATGATGATGATGATGAGATAGTTATAATAATAGTAATAGGTAGGACCACTCATTTTTTCAGATGTCATAGAATTTGACATTTGTTATCTCAAATGAAAGATAGTAGCAAGATCAAGAAGCATGCAAAATTTCATATCATTATCTTAGACAGTTTTTGAGATATACCACTTTAAAAATTTTCAGATGGGATAAAAATGTCATTTCGTTATTTAAAGCCTTATTTGGACATCTCCCTCATGCTTATTATGAACCTGACAGTGCTGAAACTAGTTTTATATTGTTTTATGCTACTTTGAAGAAACAAATATCTAAAAAGCAGAAAAATAAGTCAAAGGAAACAAATGGAATTTTACATCAAAATCAGAGAAAAATTCTAAAAATAGCTCGCGAATTGAGCTGAAAGGGGTACTTTACCCTCCTGTAAAAATCTCAAGAATGCCCTAAAAGTGTCTAAGATCTATATTACAGCTTGCACTTATTACTCAGATGCTATGTATTTTTTTTTTAGAAGCTAAAAAATCATGTAGAGGCAAACTGCAATCATCCAAAACACCCCTATGACAGCAATTTGTGAAGCATAAAACCTGTCCAAATAATAACACAAAACCAGCCCATAGGCATATCATCATATCTCAGCTTCTAATTGACTGACAGAAATGGTACACCTATCAAAATGTTTGTCTTTAAACAGTGAGTCTTTTTAAAGGGTATTCAAAGTGATTCTGGTCCCCCCCTCCACTCCTCTTCCCCCCCCCCCCCCCCCCCCCTCCCTCAATAGGCATTATCATCATATCTCAGCTTCTAATTGACTGACAGAAATGGTACACCTATCAAAATATTTGTCTTTAAACAGTGAGTCTTTCTAAAGGGCATTCCAAGTGATTCTGATTCCCCCCCTCCACTTCTACCCCCCCCCCCCCCCCCCCCCCCCATAGGCATTAACATCATATCTCAGCTTCTAATTGACTGATAGAAATGGTACACCTATCAAAATATTTGTCTTTAAACAGTGAGTCTTTTTAAAGGGCATTCCAAGTGATTCTGGTTCCCCCCCCTCCACTCCTCCCCCCCCCCCCCCCCCCCCCCCCCCTCAATAGGCATTGACATCATATCTCAGCTTCTAATTGACTGATAGAAATGGTACACCTATCAAAATATTTGTCTTGAAACAGTGAGTCTTTTTAAAGAGCATTCCAAGTTATTCTGGTCCCCCCCCTCACTCACCCCCCCCACACTCAGCCCCCCTCCCCCTTATAGGCATTAACATCATATATGTTTCTAATTGACTGACAAAAATGGTACACCTATCAAAATGTTTGTCTTGAAACAATGCCATGTCTTTATAAGGCCATTCCAAGTGATTCTGTTTGTTTTTTCCCCTAACACCCCCCCCCCCCCCCCCCCCTTTGTCTTGTCAAGCATCTTCTGTACAATATATCATAGGTGTACTCATGTGATCATCTGTGTTCTTTTATTAATTTTTTTTTTTTTTTTATAGGTTTCTGGTGAGCTTACATGTTGCATTGTGATGTTGCATGTATCCTTTTTGTGCCCAGTGATTTTAACCTTTGCATAGTTTCTTCCTAAATATATCACAGACCTCCTAGACCTCTGCTGAAATATCTTTCACTGTGTGACATACTGTTGCAATGCCTGTATGATATAGACTTATTAGTGTTGTATTTTTTAACATTTTTCTTGTACAATTAAAAATGCATATTTGGACATTTTTGTGAGTTGCCTAATCTGTGTGTATTCTTAGTGTCTGTACATTTTATTTAAGTGTGCATACATGCAAGTATGAATTGTAGAGGTATGAGTGGTGTGTGTGTGTGTGTGTGTGTGTGTGTGTGTGTGTGTGTGTGTGGTGTGTGTGTGTGTGTGTGTGTGTGTGTGATGTGTGTGTGTGTGTGTGAATCTTATGTGTGTGTGTGTGTGTGTGTGTGTGTGTGTGTGTGTGTGTGTGTGTTGTGTTGTGTTGTGTGTGTGATTATTAGTATTTGTGTGTGTGTGACTTGTGTGTGGTGTGTGTGTGTGTGTGTGTGTGTGTGTGTGTGTGTGTGTGTGTGTGTGATAAAAATTAGTATTGAATAGGCTTGTTTGTGCACAATAAAATCATTACAAAGTTTTCAGTTTTTCTTGTGTTTTTTTTCTTTCTAACTACATGTTTGGTGAAACAAAACAACTTAATGAAAAAGAAGTGAAGAAAGTTCATGCACTGTTTAAAATGTGAAACCAACAGAGAGAACAAAGTTTTACTCAATTTGATTAGCACTTGTATGCTCTGATTAAAAAAAAAAAAAGTTTTGTTTTGCATGAATTTAAATGGATGCATTCAGGAGTGATTTCTAATCGTTAAATCACTATTTCTGTTAAAAAATGCGGTCTTACATGCACACAGACACAACAAACGGTAAACAAAATCGGCCAAATCTCTATTAGAAATTAGATCTAGGCAAGAGTTATCATTCTTGCATTTGTTTTCACGATGTTTCGTCGAACATTTCGGCACGATATAACAAAGTACAGATCCTAAGAAAAAAACAAACACTACTAGAAACTATTTAGAATAGAATCATCACCCTCATTTATTGTTATAATAGAAAAATTTCACGCGAGCTCATAAATTCTGAGAGCACCCTTCGATGACCTAGTTCTTCGCTCCCTGCGATCCCAGTCCGGGATAAACTTGCGATCAACGATAAGTTTTTAAATCTAAAATCATCGAGATTCGATAGTAACTACGTACAAAATAAAAGCACAGCATTTACTTCTTTAGATGTGAGTGTAAATGCGCTGTACACATCGAAAATCTCTATCGACGTTCCCAAGTCTGAAGCATCTATGTGTAGACACGCTAAGGCCGCCATTTTGGTCAGTTAGAAGGGGGGTGCTGTATGCAAATGAGAATCAGACGTCATTTAACGGAAATAACCGAATAACTGAAATGAGGTTTTTGTTCTTGAAAAAACGAGCTTTTTAACGCTGTGTTGGATTTTTTTGTACGATTAATAGGGAAATTTCTACGACTTCCGAAAAATGTAGGGATTTTTTAAACGCATTATACTGTATTTAAAAAAAAACTTCACTAAAGTTTCCTCATATAATCGGTTAGTGGAGAGTTTCTTCTTTCCAATGGTATGCGCTATGAATAGGTTTGTATAGTGAAGGGGTGACAGATCGTGTTGGAAGACGAAGCACGAAAATTCACCGAGTCGCGTTTTCAGCCAGTGAGGCTCCGGTAGCGGCGAGTTTTTAAGTTTATTACCGATATCAAATCATCGCTCGCACTTATCCAGTCATCATTCTTGAAAAATGATATTACAGACGTTAAGTTAATGCATTAAACTTTTTACTAGTATATTTTTTTTTAGCTTTCTTTTAGATTTGGATGGAGAAATTTGGGTGCAAAGTAGATCTAATTTGCCACTTTCCGCTACGCTTTACTCATTAGCGGCTGCCGTGGTCCTACCTACTAATAGTAACATTTAATAATAACAACAATAATAATGATGATAATGATTCATGGAATTAATATAGCGCTATATCTTGCAAAAACAAATCATGGTGTGTTGTGTTGTGTTGCGTTGCGTTGCGTTGCGTTGCGTTGTGTGTGTGTGTGTGTGTGTGTGTGCGTGCGCGTGCGCGTGCGCGTGTGCGTGTTTCATTCTCGATAGCTTGATTGTCAAATTCCATATAGACCATACTACGTCTCTCGTTTCATTCGTGGTACCTGAGTAAAATTTAAGCACTCTCTGTCTTTCCCTATAAGTCTGTCTGTCTATCTGTCTGTCTCTCCCCTCTCTGACTGTCTGTCTGTCTGTCTCTCACTTTTGCGCTATTGGGCCTAAGTGAAATAAAGTACTAGATCTCTCTTTAGACCTTTTTTTTCTCAAGTCCTGTGACCTTTTAAAAAAAATTGTGCTCGAAGCTGAAACAAATTGTTTTACATGAAACGGCACGAAGCGTTTCGGACCATCGTTTAACAGAATACATCTATTCGCCAGATTCTAAGCAAACATTACGCAGCGTTGGACACATAATAAATACTCTATTAGATAAGATTGACAGTAAAGGAACTAAGTTATAATCATAGAACATCAAGTTCCAGACTAGTGTAGAAGACCAAGGGATACAACTTTGTCCGTGACTGTGACTTCAGTAAAACAAGAGTTATTGAAAGTGGCAACCCCCCTCCCTC
>JASPKP010000621.1:0-15000 GCA_030674155.1 Stramonita haemastoma
GGGGGAAAGGAATCAGCATTTGATGAAAACCCCAGGGGAAAATACCCCTCTAACAAGAATCAAACCCCCGGGTGGTCAGATTGCGAGCGCAATGTTCAAAACCAATTTTTAAGCCCCCTTATCCCGTCCCCCACGGCGTGCTGTTTATGTAACATGCAGATGTGGTCTAATAAACTTCAATTTCTTAAAAGCAAGAAAACATGATAAAGGTAATTAAAGGAAAAAGGGGGTTCCCCATAACCTAGGCGGTGGTAGGGGAGCAAGGGGGGTCAGAGGACCTCAGCTTCTCAAAGGTGCCAGCTTAATTGAGGGGGGGCGCCCATTTTCCTCTCCCTCGCTGCTTTACCTTCCCCTGACCCTAAAGAGGGCAGGTCCCCCATTTACCTGCTAGGTGAACTGGGGGGGGGGGACGGGCACTGAACCAAGGCCCCGCAAATGGTCCCACCCATCCCATTGGTAACCATGCCCACGCTGCTTAAATTGACGTAGGGAAAGCGGGCTCGGGACCACCTGAGCTACCCCTCCCCTCAAGAGGCATGGCAGAAACATTATTCAAAACCCGTGTATCAAACTTGGTCCTTGTTCAAATTACACTTGCTTCTTTAGTAGGTTTCCGTCATTCTATTTTTGCCAGACACATTTTAAAAAAACCCAATTGCAAGTATCGACCGTTGGTATTTTAGTTGTTAGGACTGACAGAACTGCACCGCGTCCCACTGTCCCAGTAGATTTATTCGACTCCCTTCCTAATTTGATGGAAAAGATGGAGGTCTTTGATAAAATCGTGATCACCAGTGCGACCTGTTTTACTTTCAACAACTTTTTTTTTTTAATGTCTGTACACTGTGTGTGTGTGTGTGTGGTGTGTGTGTGTGTGTGTGTGTGTGTGTGTGTGTGTGTGTGGTGTGTGTGTGTGTGTGTGTGTGTGTTTGTGTGTGGAGAGAGAGAAGGGCAGAGAGAGAGAGAAGGATGAGGAGAGGAGGAGAAAGGGAGAGAGAGAGAGAGAGAGAGAGAGAGAGAGAAGAGAGAGAGAGAGAGAGGAGAGAAGAGAGAGAGAGAGAGAGAGAAAGACAACAGACAGACAGACAGACAGACAGACAGACAGACAGACAGACAGACAGACAGACAGACAGACAACAGACAGACAGACAGACAGACACACACACACACACACACACACCACACACACACACACACACACACACACACACACACACACACACACAACAGACACACAACACACCACAGACAGACACACCAGACAGACAGAGAGAGACAGTGATACAGATATAGAGAGAGAGAGAGAGAGAGAGAGAGAGAGAGGAGAGAGAGAGAGAGAAGAGGAGAGAGAGAGAGAGAGAGAGAGGAGAGAGAGAGAGAGAGAAGAGAGAGAGAGAGAGAGAGAGAGAGAGAGAGAGAATGAGAATGAAGAACCGAGCCAAGCTTTTTTTTCTTTTCTTAAAGTATTGACCTGAGATTGTAAAAGCAAAGATTGCCTGGAATGCTGCTGCACGAGTGTCAATGCACATGCGCATTCTTACATCCGCATCGAAACTAAACCACAGGTTTAGTGTTAATTGCGAGAAACCTACAAATCCATTTCTGCGGTCAAAATGCACAGTATCAGCCTAAATCATCTCAGCCAGTCTATTTCCACCCATCTGTGTATGATCTTGGAGAATTTTTTTTGATCAATCCAACTAGATCTTATATAGATTGCACTAGCTATCGTTATTGGCTGGAAGGTCAACCGAAATTTTTTGGCGGATCAAAAAGGTGAAGAGGGCGAAGATAACAAAGCAATTAGATACAGGACGGGTTTTTTTTCATATTAGATTTTTTCTTTGAAAAAGCATAAGCGCAATTGTGCAAGTATCTATTGAATGCAACATCAAAACTTGTCACAGCTTCCCCATTTTTTTCACATTTTGACGTCTGTTTTTTTTATAAAATAAATAATAATAATAATAATAATAATAATAATAATAATAATAATAATAATAAAATGAGATGATGATGATGATGATGATAAAATAATAATGATGATAAAAATAAAATAATAATAATAATAATAACAACAACAAACACACTGGAAATTTATGTAGCGCTATAATTTGCAAAAAACAAATCAAAGCGCTTGAATTCGACCTAATACAAGACACAAGCAATCAATGGCAATTAATTAGTTTTTTAGCAAATTCGAGTGCACACACACACACACACACACACACACACACGCACACACTACACACGCAAGCACGCACACCCACAAACACCCTCACACCGCACCACGCACGCACACACATACACACACATACACACAACAACACCACACACACACACACACACACACACACACACGCGCGCGCGCGCGCGCGTGCGCGCGTGGGCTTTTGTTGCTGGTCCACCAGCATCATCCATCCCCACTCCCTTCAACACATATAAAACTGCTGTAACTCACGTGGTCCTAAGAAAGAAAAAAAAATTCCGAACACCTAACTCCACTCTTGCGATTTTTTTTTCACCTGGCTGCCCTGTCTCACAAAAAGTAAAAATATCAGATTTTGTTCCCTCTTTTTCCAATGTCTTCACAAATCTGCACCCTCTTATCTCTTTAGCTGTCCTCCCGCCTTCACATTCCATCTCATTCCCTTAGTTCAAGGCCACATATACTTTGTAATTTAATTGGGTGTGCGTGAGAAAGAGAGAGGGGGTTGTGGGGAGAGAGAGGGGGGAAGGGGGAAAAGAGAGAGAGAGGGAGAGAGAGGGGGGGGAGAGAGAGAGAGAGAGAGAGAAGAGAGAGAGAGAAGAGAGAGAGAGAGAGAGAGAGAGAGAGAGAGAGAGACAGAGAGAAGAGACAGAGAGAGAGAGAGAGAGAGAGAGAGAGAGAGAGAGGGTAAAAACAAAGGGGATTGATAGAAAAGAGGACTTTTTTCTTACACCATTCTCGACCATTGGTGATTAAGAAACGAAGGGAGATAGGTCCTGCACCTAACTTTTCCCAAAAAAAATTCAGTTCAACTTCCGAATTTTGACAGAAAAATGTGAAAGTCTTTGATAAAAAACTGACGATCACAAGTGACCTTTTATTTTTAAAAAAAAGTTTCAATTTTTTTTTCTGCGTTTGCGTGTGCGTGTGCACCGCGCGGTGTGTGTATATGTGTTTTGTGTGTTTGTGTTGGTGTGTGTGTGGTTGTGTGTGTGTGAGAGAGGGGACAGAGACCCAGACAGACAGACAGACAACAACAGACCGACCGACCAAAACCGACCGACGCGAACCACCGACCGACCGACCGACCGACCGACCGCCAAAACCAAACCACCGACCGACAAACAGACAGACAGACAGACAGAGAGAGGAAAGAGAGGAGAAGAGGAGAGAGAGAGAGAGAGAGAAGAAGAGAGAGAGAGAGAGAAGAGAGGAGAGACGAACGGAGGCTGAGGGACAGACGACAAAGGACGGACGGAGAGACAGCAGACAGACAGACAGATAGTATGCAGCGCATATGCGCACTCAAAATTTCATGGTGTATGAAAAGAAAAACGGAGGCAGAGACAGACAGACGAAATAGACAACAGAGACAGACAGCAGAGACAAAGATCGAGAAAGGAAGGTGTGGTTTGGAAATTATGAAATCCCAGACGGGGAAAGCGGGAAGACAGGGGAATGAAAGGGGATTCCACACAAGCAGGAATGGGATACCTCTGCACAGTCCACATCAGAGGACATGACTGAAAGAGGAAAACGTGGCAGTCAGTCTGTCCATTCACTCTGTTTTTGTTTATTTTATGTATGTATTATGTATTTTATTTATTTATTTATTTATTTATTTAATTTATTTATTCATTTTTTTATTTATTCATTTATTATTTTTCTATTATCAATTCATTTATTTATTTATGAAATTTTATTCAGTTTATTTACTTATCTATTTATTTTATTTACTTATTTTTTTTTCTTTTAATCGGCATAGTGGAATAACAACTCGTTGCTTTTATTTTTACATCCAATCCCCGGTGAATTCATTTTTTTGTAAATGTTGTCATCTGTTCCCACCGGCACACAATGGCCTACTCTTCGAAAAGTGGAACATGTTTTAGTGTGCCTAGATTTTTCTTGCGTGCGTTCGCACACGGGACTTCGGTTTATAGTTTAAACCAAGGACTTTAGGGGAAGTGGATTGGCACTGATGTTAACTCCCGGGGAAAAACTCAAACGGGAATCAAACCCGGGAACCCGTCTGCCGAAAGGGCTGGTCACCGGGCCCAAACAACTCAAATTATTTTCTTTAAAACAGAACAAATTGCCCAAACGTTAAAAATGTTCCATTTTTCCCGGAAAATTAAAAGCCATTGTATGCCGGAACAGAGTTTACAAACCGTAAAACACACGAGGACTGGTTGTGAAAATGTTTTAGGGGTTTTATTTTATTATCATCGCAATTAAACAATTCAAAGAAAAAAAAAAGCTGCATTTCTCGCCTGTTTGTTTTTTTGGTTAAAAAATGAAAATTCGTTTCTCCTCAAAGTTTTTCTCGTCCTTTTTAAACCCTAATTTTCTCTTTCAAAGCCTGCGCCCTTTTTAGTTTGTTTTCTCTAGCCAGTTAAAAAAAAGTTGTCGTATTTATTTTGTTAATTAGTATATAGAGATTATCATCAATTTGAGCATTTTAAAGACCAATTTCTTCATTCCCCTTCTTTTTTCTCTTCCTTCTGTTCTCTCCTTTCTCAAACAAAGTTTTTTCTTTACGTTTACCAGAAATTATTGTTTTTTTTAATACTAAGGATAGTTCCTTCCCCAGGTTTAAGGGCCAAAAGAAAAAAACTTATGTCAATACTTACCTTTAAAACCCTTGGAAAAAGGATCAACCAACCCCATTCCACTCCATCCATCCATTCCATCCCTCTATCCTCCATCCTTCCATCCATCCATCCATCCATCCATCCACCATCCATCCATCCACCCTTTAATAATTCATCAATCAATCAAAACAATCTCTGATCTGTTTGTCTGTGTCTTCTATCTCTCCTGTTAAAAACAATTAACACACAACACAAACCAAAAAGAAAAACACACACACACCAACACACACACACACCAACAAAACACACAACCGCATGCAACCCCCCCCCCCCCCCACATAACACAACACAACACAACACAACCCCAACACAACACAACACAACCACCAAAACAACACAACACAACACAACACAACACACACAACCCCCACACACACACAAAAAGAGACACAGACACAGTCAGGCCAGGGGAGACAACACACACACACAGAAAGAGAAACTAGCAAAGTGTGGAGGGCACTGGGAAAAAACCCAAGTTAAGAGAGGAGGCTGAGGAATGGGGGTTTGTCCATGAGGGATGGGCTTACAACTCCTTGTGGACCAAGACCACCAAAGACTTTGACACTCAGGGCCAGCTAAAAACTGTCACTTCCTTGGCTTTTTTTGCCTTGTACAGACCCTTTTTGCTTTAAATTAAAATGGGAAACAAGCTTGGTTTGGATGAAACAATCTTGAACGGCCTCTTGGATTTTTAAAAATGGGGGCTTAGTGGGGTCAGGCAAGCCTAAAAGGCCTTGGTGCGAATTTTGACTTAAAACAGGCTTTTCGTTGGGATTTTTTATTAACTCGTACAGGCTCTTGATTTGGATAAATCAGCCCTTACCAGGCCCCCTTGCTGTGGGTTAGTCAAAACTTCTACAGGATCCTGGTCTGGATTAGGGCAAGCCTCTACAGGAATCCTGGTCTGGATTAAATCAAGCCTTACAAAGGCTCTTGGTCCCGGATTAGTCAAGCCCTACAGGATCCCTGGTCTGGATTAGCAAGCCCTACAAAGGCTCTTGGTCTGGATTAAGTCAAGCCCTCTACAGGATCCCCGGTCTGGATTTTTCAAGCTCTACGGATCCTGGCTGGATTAGTCAAGCCTCTACAAGGAACCCTGGTCTGGATTAAATCAAGCCCCTTTCAAAGGCTCTTGGTCTGGATTAGCAAGCCTCAAAAGGATCCTGGTCTGGATTAGTCAAGCCTCTACCGGATCCTGGTCTGGATTAGTCCCCAAACCTTACAAAGGCTCTTGGTCGGATTAGTCAAGCCTCTACAGGATCCTGGTGTGGTTTATTCAAGCCTCTAACAAATCCTGGTCTGGATTAAGTCAAGCCTCTACAGGCTTTTGGTGTGGATGAATGAAAACCTGAACAGCTTTGGGGATGGATTAGCCCAACCTGTACAAGGCTCATGTGTGGTTTAAAATCAAGCCTGTACAGGCCCCCTTGGGGGGGTTGTCAACCCCCTTTTCCCGGCTTTTGGGGGTGGATTAATAAAGCCTGTACAGGCCCCTTGGTTTTGGTTTAAACCCAACCTTTACGGGGTGTTGGTGGGGGGAAAATTAAAAAACCTGTCAGGCTTTTTGGGGGTGGTTTTTAAAGGAATATTTTTTTTTCTTCGACTTTTTTTGCAACCTTTTTTGGGTTTTTTATTTTATTTTTGGGGTTTTTTTTCCCGGGGTTTTTCCCCACTCCTATTTGTTTTTCTGCCTGTGTGCTTGCTGAAAATTTTTTTGCCCCCTCTGCCCCGTCTGTCTGTCTGTCTTTTTGGGGCTGTCTGTCTGTCTGTCTGCCTTTTTCCCCCCCCCGTCTCTCTCTCCCCCTCTCACTGTCTTTTTTTCCTCACTGTCCTTCTCTCTCTATTTTTGGGGCATTCTGTCGTCTCCCCCTCTTTCTCTGTTTTGTCTCTCTCTCTTTTTTTTCTCTCTCAAAACCCGGGGGGTTTTGGGGGCCCCCTCTTTTTTGACTCTTTTACCCCCCCCTGTCTGTCTGTTTTCTTTTTTCTCTGTTTCTGTCTCTCCTCTCTTTTTTTCTCTCTCTATCTCTGTGGTGTTTCTTTTTTTCTAACCTCTTTGCTCTCCCTGTCTCCCCTCCCCTTTTTTTTTTTCCTCTTCTCTGTCTCGCCATCCCCCCCTCTCTGTCGGTCTGTCTGTCTCCCCTGTCTGTCCTGTCTGTTTCCCCCTCTCCCCTCCTCTCTCTCTCTTCTCCTCTCCATTCCCCCCAAAATTCATCCGCATCCCCCCCTTTCCTCTCCTCATCCCCATCTCTCCCTCCCCCCTCACTTTTTTCCACCCAAAACCTCCTCTTTTCCTCTCCCCCCCTTTCTCCTTTTTTTCTCATTTTCTTCTTTTTTAAAAATTTTTTCTTTTTGTTTTCCTTCACCTTAAAAATATCTCGTTTTCCCTTTTTGAACCGTGGGGGCACCGGAAAAAATTTTTTTAAAAACCACTTCCTCCACACCCCACGCGGGGTTTTCCCCTGCTTTCCGTGCATATTTTTTCCCCCCAAAAGGGCCCGCCCATCTGTGAGGTTTTTTTTCCCCAACTTTTTTTTCTGCCCCGCCTCTTCATCCCCTTTTTCCCTTTTATTTCTCCTGTAAACAGTCGGGCCTTTTCCCGATTTTCGTGTAGCGGGGCCTGTGCCACTTTAGTTTGGGTCGTTTCACTGAAACAAAACGCTTTCAGTTTAAATTTGGTCCGGGGGGCTTTTTTTCCCCCTTCTGGCTATCACTTTCTCGTTATGGTTGTGTTTTTCAAAAAAAATAACTAAGGAGTTTTGTAAAGGGGCTCCTCTCCTTTTTTTCCCTTTGGCTACCCTTTTTTCAAGGTCTGCTTAGGGACCGGGTTTTTCATGTGTAAAAAAAATATCGGTATTTTTTAGTATAAAATTTTCTTCCTTCCCCGTCTTCCCCACCCAGCCCCTTTTTTTTGACTTATTGTCAAATTTTTTTTTCCTTTTTTAATGGGGGGGGTGGGGAGGTAGGAAAAGGGAGATAGAAAAGATAGACAGACAAAAAAGACAACAGACAGACAGCCCGACAGACAACAGACAAAACAGACAGACAACAGACGACAACAGATAACAGGGGTTTTTGCATGCATACAGCCCCAAAAAAAAACAGACAACATACTTTTCATACATCCCAAAGACAGAAACCCCGACAGACAGACAGAAAGGCAGGCAGGCAAACGGGGGGGAAACCCCAAAAGACAGAAACAGACAGACAAGCAAACATAAACAGACAAAAGAGACAAGACATTTTAGCAATGAGACAGACGAACAAACAGACAGACAGAGGGGCAGATAAGACAACAGAGACAGAAAAAACGAAAGGGAAAACGACAGACAGACAGACAGACAGACAGACAGGGACAGATAAAAACAAAATAGAACAGATGGACAGAGAGACCCCGACAGAGACAACAGGGGCGGAGACAGAGGGGACAGATAGACAGACACCCCGACAACAGACAGACAGACAGAGGGGCAGAGAGAGAGAAGAAAAAAGGGAGAGAGAAGAGAGAGAGGGGGGAAGAGAGAAAGAGAGAGAGAGAGGACAGACAGACAGACACCCCAGACGAAAAAACAGACAGCCCAAAACAACAGACAACAAACAGACAGACAGAGAAGAGGGGGGAAAAAAGAGAAGAGAGAGAGAAGAGAGAGAGAGAGAGAGAGAGAAAGAAACAGCCCAAAACCGACAGACAGACAAAAAAAACAGACAGACAGAGAAAAAAGTCAAAAATTCCCCCAAGGCTTTAAAAATGAAAAAGGGGGCAAGGGAGGGGAGGGAGAAATACGGTAATTTTTTTCCTGAGGAGAGGAAACGAAGTTACTCTTTCGGTAAGGGAAAATCAAAGGGAAGAGGAGTTCCTGATGAGTGATGTTTTTAAATTAATCCATGGGGGGGCCCCTAAACTGATGAACTGGGGGGGCTGGGGTTTCTCTAGTGCCTTTGTTTTTAAAAAAAAAAACAAAAGGTTTTTTTTTTTTTATGAAGATAAAATTACCCCCCTGTGCTACGAAAAAATTGTGTTTTTTTTTTTTTCTCTTTTCGCCCTTGTCAATAAAAGGAAGATATGATTGAATTTATTTTCTGTTTTTTACTGTCGTCTGCTGTCTGTGGGGCCCTCTGCTGGATGTTTTTTGGGGTGTGTGTGTTGGTTTTGGGGTTTTTTGGTTTATGTGTGTATGGGGGGGTGTGGGGGGTGTGTGTTGGGGGGTGTTTGTGTGTGTGTGTGGTGTGACTTCATTTAAAAACCCCCTATTCAAAAAGGGGTTTTTTACCCCAAAAAAAGACCAACAAACAAGCAAAAAAAACCCCCCCCAACACGTAACACAAAAAATTGAACAATAGCGAAACCAATCCCCCGATAACAAAGTTAAAAAATAAAACTAACTTTAACAAACAAAAAATACGGGGTTATCGGTTTCCCCTTAAAGGGGGTTACAAAAAAGCCCAAACCCCAATTTTCGATGGTTCAACAAATGACCCTTTTTATAATTGGGGACAAAAGTAAAGTGGTTTTAGATATCCAAAAAAAACCCAAAATGACTATTCGTTTTTTTTCCCTCCACATTTACATTTTACCCCCCCCTTTGGGGTAGTTCGGCTTAAAGGCTTTTATTTTTAAACTGTACAGAGGGATAAAAACATTTCTGCGATTTTTTCCAACCACAACCTTTGTCAGAAATTAAAAAAAGTGTGTATGTGTTTGTGGGGTGTGCCCCCCCTCTCTCTCTGCCCCTTTTCTCTGGGGGGCTGTCGTCTGTCTCTGTCTGTGTCTGTCTCTCGTCTCTGTCCCCAGCGGGGTTCCCCCTCCCCCGTGTCTCTCTGTCTCTTTTGTCCTGTCCCCCTGTCTGTCTCTCCCTCAGAACCCCGAACACCTTTCGCAAAAAGTTAAATCCTTTCCGCTTTTCGTAAGAGTGGGCCCCCTCGGGGGGGGGGGGGGGGCCGGGGGAAAGATGACATTTAAAAAAACCAAAACACAACGGGGACGGGGTGAAAAAAGCACAAGAGTGCATATTCCATTATCCTCGATATAAAAGAATAAATCAAATTTTTTCTCTCATCTCTCTTCCCCCCTCTCTCTTTCTCACTCCCTCTCTTCCCCGCCCCCCTTCCCCCCTCATCTCTCTCTCCTTTTTTCTCTCTCTCCTCTCCTCCCCCCCTCTCTCTCTCGACAACTTTTGATACAGTTACAATTTTTTTACTGTCCCCCATTTTTTTTTTTTGTTTTGCATTCTTTTTGTTTTCCCCTTTTTCTCCTCTCCTCTTCTCTTCTCTCCCTCCGTCTCTCTCTCTCCTCTCTCCTCCTCCCTCCTCTCTCCTCTCTCCCCCCTCTCTCTCCTCTCTTTTCCTTTTTCCTCTCCCCCCCCTCATCTCTCCTTCTCTCTCTCTTTCCCCCTCTCTCTCTTTTTTGTCTCTCATCTCTTTTTCCCCCCCTCTCTCTGCTCCTCTGTCTCTTCTCTCTCCGTCTTTTTTGTCTCTCTGTCTCTGTCTCTCTCTGCCCTCTGCCTTTCCCGTCCCCCCTTTCCTCTCTCTTTCTCTCTTTTTCTTTCCTCAATCTTTTCCCTTTCTCTCTCTCTCTTTTTCCCCCCTCTCTCCTTTTCTCTCCCTCCTCTCTTCTCTCTTTTTTCCCCCAACTTTTTTTACAGTTACAATTTTTTTCACTGTCGCATTTTTGTTCTGTTTTGATTCTTTTTCTGTTTTCCCCTTTTCCCCTCTCTCTCTCTCTTTTTTCCTCCTTCCCCCCTCCCATCACCTTTTTCCCACTCTCCCCTTTGCACTCTCAATCTCCTTTTCTCCTCTCCCCCCTTTTTCCCTTTCCCCCTTTTTCTTTTTTCTCTCTCTGGGCCCCCCTCTCTTTTTCCCCTCTCCCCCCTTCTTTTTTCTCTGTTTTCCCTTTGTCTCTGGGGTCTCTCTGTCTCTCTCTGTCTCTCTGTTCCCCTGTCTGTCTCTGTCTGTTTTCCCCTTTGTCTCTTCTCCTGTCCCTTTCTCTTCCTTCTTTTTTCTTTTCCCCCCTTTCCCCTCCTCCTTCCCTCTCTTTATCCCTCTCCCTCTCGGTCTCTCTCTTCCCTCTCTCTCTCTCGCCCTCTCTTCTCCCCGCCTCTCTCTCTCTCTTCTTTTTTCTCTCTCTCGACAACTTTTGATACATTTTTCAATTTTTTCACTGCCCCGAAAATTTTTTTCTTTTTTTCATTCTTTTTCTTTTTTTTATTTTCCCCTCTCTCTCTCTACCTCTTCCCCTCTCCCCCAAAACTCCTCCTCTCCCCTCTCTCTCTCTCTGGGCCTCTCTCTCTCCCGCCCCCCTCTCTCGCCCCTTTTTCTCTTCCCCTCCCCCTCTCTCTCTCTCTCCCATCCCCTCTCTCTCCCTCTCCCTCTCTCTCCCCCTCTCGGGGGGGGTTTTTTCCACGTGCATGACATCAAGTCGATGTTTAAAAACGTCCGATGTTTTTGGGGGTTTTGCTGCGGACAGAAGAGTCTACAGTACTGAAAATCTGATGGCTACCTAAGGTACCATGCCTTTTGGGCCCCCCTGACTTCCGAGTCATTTTGGGGGTCCCTTTTTCTGCCCACTTTTCTGCACTTCATGGGGGAAGAGAGACAAACTTAGAAAGGAAAATGCGGACCTTTGACAGCCGAAAAACCCCCAACCTTTTCTTCGGGGGTTGACCCTAGTGTTTTTTTTTCGGGGGGGACAATTTGTTCCTGCGTGGGGGGGATGGGAGTTTGGTTGCTTGCGTTGTGGCGACGTGGATCAACCCGGGTCCCAACCCCGACTCCACTGCCCTGGGTCTCAGGCGGTAATGCGGCAGACCAGACTGTCCACTCCCAGACCTCCCCCCGGGGGGGCAAGGATCCGCCCAAAGATGACGTCGGACGTGCGCACGAGATCAACAACAACCTGACCCCAGGATCGATGCTGTCAAAAGAACTGACGCAGCTTCGCCCGGAGCACAACTCTAAAGGGCCTCGTAAAAACCTCATGGGGGGTGAGGGGGGCTACGCCCCCAAAACGAGTTTTGTTACAGAAACAAAACAGGACTTGATCAGCAAAATTGATAATTTGGAAAAGAAAGTGACGATCTGGAAAACCGATCTAGGGAGAAAAACTTGATTTTCTATGGTTTGGGAGGGATGAGGGAAGAAGACAAGTAAGAATGTGAGGGACTGATACAGGAAAAATACGACCGACAAGATGGAACCTCAACAGGGTGGAATTTGACAGAGTACCCGTCTTAACTCAAAGAAAGATTCCCCTATCTTGTACGATGTGCTTTCTATAAGCAACGTTAAAAATACTGAAGGCAAAACAAAAACTCAAAGGCACTAACACTTTGTGGGGGAGGATTTCTCGCAGAGGGTCCGAGAGTCCGACCCAGCTCCCCCCACATTTCAAACAGGCCAGAAGGGAAGGGAAACAGGCCCCGGCTTTGTCCAGACCATCTTTTTATAGATGGAAAAAAGTTTGTTCTGGACTCCTGGGGGCTCTCTGCAGGAAGCGAAATGAGGATTGGCTGCCCTCCTTCTGGAAAAGGGTAAAAAATTTCATGAAGGTGGCAAACTGTACACCGACACCTGAAAGTTTACCTGTACCCTCCCCTTAATCCACCCTCTGACACGGAAAAAAATCGGGCATGAGCCTGCTACGCTGCACAGCGGCATGCATGGCGATGACAGTTTGGGGTTCGCGTGAAAATTTTTCAAACTTTTCCTCCAACATTTGATTTTGAAAAACAAGAAAAAAGCGAGTTTTCTTCCCCTTTTTTTTTTTCGTGAAGTGTGCAACAGAGTGTTTGCTCTAAAAAATAGAATGACACCACCTCCTTTACATGCCATCCAACTTTTGGAAATTTCCTTAAAACCTTATCGTTTTTTCTTTTTTTTGTTGGAACGTTAATGGATTGCGTTCAAAGTATGTATTCATGACTTTGTAAAAACATTTTTTCATTTGACTTTATATGTCTTTGAAACCTTTGAAGAAATTGTAATTCTGATTTTTTTTCAGGCTATAAAATGTAATGAAAAAAAACCCCTGCAGATAACCAAAAAAGGGGAGAAAATCGGGTAGTCGTCTAGTGAAAAAAAGAACTCTGTCCGTGTGTGCGTGCGCTAGATGTCAGATGAAAATTATGTGCTTTTCTTATCAATAAAGTTTGTTTCATTGTTCGAAAGAGTCTTGTACATATTTGCCTAGTACCAGCGGAAGGTTCTCCTTTTACACTACTTTAATTATGACCGGTATTTGAGCTTGAAGATTGCCTGATGAATTGTTTTGGATTTGGATGATTGTATGTATTCTCTGTGGCGATTTTAAAAAGTCGCATTTCAATATCTCTCCTCCTATTAGCAGGTGACTCTGAATCTCAATTTCAAAGCCTTCATTAATTCTGATCGACACTCCCAAGACACTCTTCAAATTCTTACGGTAAAGCCTTAGTAAGCATTGCCTGCTCTAAATTTGGTTGTTTTTAAACGGAGTATGTAATGGCAACCTAGAAGGACGCTATACGTACACAAGGAAGTGGATCAGTGTGAATGACTTTTTATTTTTTCAACTGACCTGTAGAAGAGTTGTCTGAGTTGTGGAATAGTTATTGCTGAGCGAATGGAATCGACCACTTTTCCTCCCTTTAATGTCGATTTAATTATCAAAAAATCCTTGTCTATAGATGAAAAAGCTACTGAGCTCTTGTTGTAGTAGAAAAGTTCATTTGGTGGTGAGGAAAATATAAAAAAATTTTTGTAGTAATTTTGTAAAGAAGAAAATTCCTGTAAATTGAAAACAGCAAATAGCACAGATTGATGAAAAAGTTAACAAGCTTTGGAAACCTTCAACGTTGTATTCGAGAATGTGCAGAATGTAGAAAAAGAAATTTAGATTGATCAAAAAAGAAATAAGGCAGGCTGGTTTGATAGTGAATGTAACATGGAAAAGAAGGAGATTTCGCAGATTATTAAAAAACATTTCGTAGGAACACTAGACAAAACCGAAAGGATTCCTTTATGTTAGAGCACTAGGGAATAAAGAACATTTTACTTAGGAAGAAGAAGACTTCAATGAGAAATTGTTAAATGACTTAGTATCTAGTATTAACGATACAAAACAGTTTTTTGGAGTTACATGAATAAGGTATCTTTGAAAGAGAGTCAGCCCAGGAACAGCATCTCTGTCGATGACTGGTTCCAGCACTTCAAAGCAATTACTTGAAGAAGATGTACCTTATTCTAATGTTAATGTCAATAGTTTTCAGGAGACTGATCAGGATATAATGGATCGACCAATATCCCCATGAAGAAGTTTTCACTGCAATTCGTAAAATTAAGAATCGAAAAGCAGAAAGGCCCTGATGGAATTATTGGAGAACATTAAAAGCACCTGTCAATTAATTCTTGACTTTTTTGTAAAGTTGTGTAACACCTTTTTCGACAAAGGATTTTTTCCAAAAAGAACGGGGTGGTGAGTCCATCATTCTTCCCGTTATTTAAGAAAGGTAACGTAAATGATCCCAAAATAACTATAGAGGCATTTCGTTGTCTGATATCAGTAGAAATTTATATAGTACTATAAATCAATAGTAGGCTTCAGGAATATGTAGAGCAAAACAATATTACAGGTGAACATCAAGCGGTTTTAACGAGGATATTCAACAATTGATCATATGTTTCACACTTTTGGCTTTTGTTCAGAAACAGTTTTCATTTAACCGGAAACTTTATGTAGCTTTTATTGTTTTTTGAAAAGGCCTTTGATTTCCATCAATAGAAATTTGTTATGGCCAATTTTGATTAAGAACGGAATTAAGGGTTTAAATTATTTCGATTGTTAAGAGTATGTATAACTCATTTAAAACAAGAGTAAGATGTGGGGATAAACTGCTAACTATATAAACTGTACCAAAGGTGTAAAACAAGGGGGATGCATGTAGCCCTATTTTGTTTTCGCTTTTTTTATAAAATGAATTAGCAATAGAAATCATTGAAATGGGTAGACACGGTTGCAAATTTTACTGTTGATTCTGATGAATTATTCATATTGTTATTGGCTGATGATATAGGGGTTGTTTTCAGAGACAGTTGTTGGTTTACGACTCAGCTTAACAGCTTGCAAAGTGCAGCCAATAAATTACAATTAAAGGTTAACTTAACCAA
>JASPKP010000621.1:25000-27500 GCA_030674155.1 Stramonita haemastoma
AGGTGGTGACTACCACAACGTTCCTTCAATGGCTGTCTTCCACGACCCCTTCCGTGGGAACAGGTGACACGATTTACAAAAAAATCTGCATACAGACGGGGACTGGATGTTAAAAAAAAGCGCAGGAGTGCTTATTCCATTATCCGCGAAATAAAGGAATAGATAAAGAAAGAAAGAAATGAATAAATAAATAAGCCCTCAAAAAAGAAGGTTTTGACACAAAGTCACCCAAGGTACGGATGGTAGAGTAGGTCGAGAAACTGAAGCTGAGGTCACCATGAGAACAGAGCAATTCATGCCATTGAATCAGATTCAATCTATCTTTTTTTTTTTTTTTTTTTTTATTATTGATTCATATCACTGACAAAGTATGCCATAAGCTACGAAACCAAAAGCCAAGAGACAGACCTCATGATGACTTTCTTTCAAAGCAAGACCGAGATAAAAACAAAAAATAGAAAGAAAAGCATACCGTCAATTAGTACGACAAAAAATACTGGCTCAATGCAATGCTGCATTTGTTTTCTATAAAATAATGTCATTCAAGGAAAAAGACTCGGAAATGGTTTGGTTCTACAGACAAACTATCACATAGATTCCTATAAATTACGCACGCTTAAGTGGGCTTGGCTGTGTACGGGTGCACGCACTCGCGCAAGCGCGTGCACGCACGCTCGCACGTGCAAACACATACACACGCATACACAAACATTCACACACACACACACACACACACACTCACACACACATACACACACATACGCGCACACACATAGACACAGACACAGACACAGACACACACGCACACATATACACACACGTGCACACGCACACACACACACTTTTATGCTATAAAATATTCCAAATTTCTCCCCTCTATGTCTCTGTTTATCTGTCTCTGTCTCTCTCCCTCCCCCCCCCTTCTCTCTCTCTCTCTCTCTCTCTCTCTCTCTCTCTCTCTCTCTCTCTCTCTCTCTCTCTCCTCTCTCTCTCTCTCTCTCTCTCTCTCTCTCTCTCTCTCTCTCTCTCTCTCTCTCTCTCTCTCTCTCTCTCTCTCTCTCTCTTTCTTTCCATCATTATGAGATAGATAGATAGGGATATTATCCATTCTCTCTCTCTCTCTCATTTTTTTCCCAACGTATGGTTATAATATTTGAGGATTGATTGACTGATTAAGTGATTGAAAGTCTGGTTGAATTAAATGGTTAGTTGGCTTGTTTTATGATGTATCGGCATGGTTTCTGGGAGTTTGAAACAAAATGTCTTCCGAAGTCGAGCAAAATAATGATCTTGGGATATCTACCGTCAGAATGGTATTTTAGGAATGTAAATGATGTCATCTGTTCAAAACTAGACACGAAATAATTCTCCGTGGTCTAAGTTATTTTGTGTTTCTTTAATTAACTCCCCTGAAACGGCGGTCCTTTATGAATTTTAGTAAGAACAAAGAAGACAACAGCGTTCTTGCTATGGGAGGCAATTCAAAGCATGGGGCGACAATCCTTTATGAATTTTAGTAGTTTTAAAGAAGGCAACAGTGTTTTTCATGGTCAGGGGAGGGAATTCTAGGCGTCGCACATTAGCGCGACATGGGCCAATAGACCTTATAGGCAAAATAAGATAAACGAAAGGAAAATTGTATTTTTAATATTTTTTCCTAACTTGCTTTTGAAAAAAAAAGTTGATTGTAGATGTTCTCTGTTCGGCATAATAGACTATTGCTATCCTCATCCCGATACAAATGAAAAGGGAGTGAAAGAGGCTTTGTAAGTACATATCCCGCACACCCTGCATGTAAATCTCTCCCAGAGACAACAGGCTATATAAATGAACGTTAAGCCATTGGGTGTCTTCAGGCTGTTGACAATTTAGTTTTATATTTCTCAGGAAATGTGTGCGTTTCTTTTCTTTCTTTCTTTCTTTTTTAACAGAAGGAGAGAACATGTACCTGCAGTGACCTATTCGTTTACTTACCTTGTTCCTTTATCTTACTGATTCGATTGTCAGATTGTTGTTTTGTAGTTGTGCTTTTTGCGAAGGCGTTCCTTCTTGATTTGCTGATAGTCCCTAATCAGGGCAAGGGCCGGAGGAAAATAATTTATGCGAATGCTTATCTGTAACCCTTGGAAAATAAAGATCTCTCTCTTCTCCCCTTTTATCAAAATGTTATGATTTGAATGACTTATTTTGTTATAGATGGTGGTGGATTGATGTTGTCAGCCGTTTACTTCATATTCTCATGTTTGCTCTTTATTGCGCTTTTTTTTTCAAATCAAAATCTTCGTTTGATTCTTACTTCTTATTTCAATTTCTGAATGCGTGCCTTATAAAAAATTACCTTATTAATGTATTGCTTTCTTATTTCTTGTCTGTTGTTTACTACTTGGTATGGTTTCTTGCTCTTGGTATTTGGATCCTTATCATTGTTGTTATTTAGTTAGAGTTTTTTTTTATCTTGATGTATCCCTGATAAGGGCGGGGACTGGATGTAAAAAAACAC
>JASPKP010006215.1:0-2500 GCA_030674155.1 Stramonita haemastoma
ACAAAGAGCACTTTCCCCAAAAGTCCTTCGGATGAGACTTTAAACCGAGGCCCCGTGTGCGAACGCACGCAGAACATCTTGCGCACACGTTAAATCCTGTTCCGCTTTTCGTAAGAGTAGGCCATCGTGTGCCGGTGGGAACAGATGACAATATTTACAAAACTGCATACACACGGGGACCGGATGAAAAAAAGCACATGATTGCTTATTCTGTTATCCTCGATATAAAAGAATAAATAAATAGATAAATAGGAGCACAAACTATGGCATGGGCAAAATCTCCTCATTGGTGAACCTTGGTGCTCTAGCAGAGGAACGAAGAAAATAAAACTTTTTTTTCTAAGATGAATGGGCAAAGAAATATGCCTTAGAACTTTTAAAACATTATGTCTGAAAATGAGGAAGGAAAGAGACAAGGGTAGGAGAGATTCGATAACCACGAGGTTTTTTGTTGGGTTTTTTTGTTGTTCGTTTGTTTTTTGTTGTTTGTTGTTTTTTGTTGCTGTATATTTTTAGGGGGGAGCTTCCAGTTCAAGACGTTGTTGTTGTTCTTCTTCTTGTGCTTCCCCAGCTTAACACTGTGGGGGGTCACCCATAATGTGCTCTCTGACTGACTACTCACCCCATCTGGGAATCACTGTAAGATTGCAATTGCACACAGAATGAAAAATTTGCGTGTATGACTGTTTTAAGTACCTCGCCATATAGGCTGCCATAATCCTACAACTTTCTCCTTTTTTTCTCCTTTAATGGAGAGTGTATGTTGTTATATTAAGAGCTTGTCATGGCTGAAGACAATCTCAACACAACATTTTACAACATTGTAATGTTTTAGTGTAGGCCTTGGCAATAAGCTGACATCAATATCTGACACAGCTTTTAGCATGATCCAAATTCAAGACGACAGCTGCTGTTGTACTGAAAGGATATACACACACACTGGATCAGGAAGACACAAAAGTGCTGAAGTCAATAACGCAAACAAGTTATCAATAGTTAATCGTTCCTGGAAACCACAGCAAAACACTTTTTTTTTGCAAATGAATACTTGAGAAACAGACAAAGATAGAGAGGGGAAGTTAGAGATGGAGAGAGAGATTCATTCAATGATTCAAATGTTTAATGTGCTTTGGCCATAGGCATACATACACATTGTAGGAGGGTAGGGGTTGGGTCGTCTATTAATATAATTTACAACACTGAAATGTAACATATTCCCAATCAACATACAAAGGTACCACACATTTTTGGTTGTACAAAAAAGCATTTAGATACTCCAAACTCACAACTATTTCTGTTAAACAACAGCAACAAAAACAACACCAAATAATACCATAAATAAAAAAGACAATCGCTGGGCAAACCTCATGTTAACTTCCGAAAAGGCTGGGGGTGGGGGTGGGAGTGTCAAAACTGAAGATGAACTAACTTTCACAAATTACCTGTCTTCTTTTAATGGCATGAAATACATATTTACCAACTTGGCGACAGAGCTCTTCACTCTTTCCAGCTAGCAGTCTTGACAGAGGTAAATGGAGAAAATCTTTAAGGAACTTTTCTCTCATATCATTATATAATGGACAAGCAAGTAAGAAATGTTGTTCATTTTCTTCTTGATAACCACATGCACATTGCTTAGATGGAGAGAGAGAAAGATAATGAGAGAGAGAATTCCAATCATGTTGTTTATAGCCCCGCCGACCATAAAGGCCATATCGGGGCTGTCACCTCGTCAAGAGACAGACAGACAGACAGACAAAGACAGAGACAGAGACAGAAACAAAGATAGGCAGACAGACAGACAGACAGGCAGACACACACACACACACATACACACCACATAAATATAAGAATAAATAAATAAACACACACACACACACACACACACACACACACACACACACACACACACACACACACACACACACACACACACACACACACACACACACACATGGAAAAGGAGCAACAAAGGAGAGAGAGAGACAGAAAGACAAAGTTGGACACTTTCATTTTTTATTGTCCTTTCCCACCAAAGGTCTGCCTGCTTTAATGGTGCATCAAGCATTGATTTTATAGTCTGGCACCTGAAGAAATGCTAAAAAAAATCATCACTTAGAAAAAAACAAAACAAACAATATTAAACAAATCCCTACTTATCTTTTTGAATCTACAAAAGCATCCCTATACACAATATCAACCATTCAGTTTAGCATAGATCAGTGTATGTATATATATATATATATATATATATATATATATATATATATATATATATATATATATATATATATATATATATATATATATATATATATATGTGTGTGTGTGTGTGTGTGTGTGTGTGTGTGTGTGTGTGTGTCTGTGTCTGTGTCTGTGTCTGTGTCATGTGTTTGTGTGTCAAAGTCAAAGTCAAAGTGTGTCTGTCTGTGTGTCTGAGTGTGGGTCTCTGTCTGTCTCTGTCTCTATCTCAGTGTGTGTGTGTGTGTGTGTGTGTGTG
>JASPKP010006215.1:5000-7500 GCA_030674155.1 Stramonita haemastoma
GACAGTCAGCGTTGGAGATGTTCTCCAATGGCCAACTAGCCCTCAGGGCTGCAGCACATAAGGACTGTGCAAGTCAAGCCTCCAAGTCAGAGTCATAATCATCACTAAAGACTTAGCTGTAAAGTGGAATTCCATGAGTGGGAAAACCACTGATCATACAGCCTCTCATTTTGTTGTTGCTCCCAGCGTCAGTCGTTTAATCAAGAGCTGTGATAAAGGCCAGGCGCTGAAGGCATAAATTAATGAGACAGTAAACCCACGATCTATGCACAACTGATAAATTTCCCCACATTGGACACCAGGGCGACAAGAGAGTTATCCTTGGCTAAATCAACCCTGTAGAAAAATACCACTCTCATAAGGACAGAAACATTCATACAAATGGGATAAAAAAAAATTCTAAAGGGTGGCTCTGCTTTTAAGGTGACGTGCCCTATCCTCCCTGGGGAAAAGGAGCTTAGATTTCATTCAGGGAAATTTGCCCTGACTAAAAGTGGTGTAAACACAACACAGTACAATCCAATACAATACAACAGAACAGAACACAATGCAATACAGCACAACACTTATAATACATGCATTGCCGTTGTCACGTCACAGGATCCAGCAGCCTTACATCTCTCCAAGAGACAAATGTGGGAATGAGGTATGGAGGGACAGAAAACTAGTGAACCTCAAAAAGCACAGGGAAACCAATCATTGAAAACAGCAACGGCTTTGAAACATAACTGACATAAATGGAGGAATCTGGTGCACAGATCGTCAGTGTAGTGATTTACTGACTCCTTAGGGAAGAGGAAAAAAGAGGTTTCTGTTGGTTTCTAGCCAAACCCAGTCTATACTCACACTAGATTGAGGGCAAAATACGTAATTATGATTATCAGGAAATGTAAAATATATTCCTTCCCGCTTGTTTATTTCAAGCGAAAATGTTTAGGGGAATTGAATGATAGCTGAAACTACATTAGTAATGAATAATACTGATGATAACAGAGAACAGTGGTACACTGACTGAGAAACAGCAAACCAATTCGAAGGAAAAAGAAAAAAAGCCAAAGATGCAGTAATATCTGCCATCCTGGTGCTGTGGTTAGTGCACTGGGATCTGATCTTGAAAACTGGAGGTTCGAATCCCATAACAGTTATAACATTTTAAGTGTGTTTTTTTGTTTTCATTGACTTGATGTTTTTGTTCTGTTATTGTTTTTCTTGTTGTTTTATTCTATCTGGGGTCTCTTTTAAATGAAGTTTGGCTATCAGTTCATTAGAAAGACTGGGACCACAGGATCATGCACCAAACAGTCGCGATTTTCAGAATGCCACTCAAAAGCGACAAGAAAACTGTGCGACCATGATTATGTTATCCAGACCTCCTACACATTCAGGGGTTTCCAAAGAAACCAGCTGTCTTTCTTATGATGCATTTCTTCCTTGGCTTTTGAATTATGGAACCAGAAACATTTTTTCACAAACTTTCTTAAGACAGATTTATCACTGCTTGGTTCTTGTAACTTATAACTGGAAACATTTTTCACTGACAACTTTTCTGTAGACTTATTTATTATCCCTTGTTTTATTTTTGGCAGTTTGAAACTTGAAACATTTTTCCCTGACAACTTTTCTTGAGACAGATTATTATTTATTCCTCGGTTTTTGAAGCTTAAAACTAAAAACAAATTTACTGACAAATATCTCTTTAGGCAGCATGATCGCTCCTTGGTTCTGGCAACTTAAAACTAGAAACAATTTCATCGACAAACTTTGAAGACTGTTCAGGTGGCCTGATTGAATGTACAGTGCTCTTTCATTGTGTCTTTGAACTCTGGTTTTCACGATGCTGGCGTTGTTTTGTTGTAGTTTGTTCTCTGTATGAAATGTTTCTTTGAAGACATCCTAGATGTAAAAAGTAAAATGAAGCAAAATAAGGTAATGCAGAATAAGATAAAATAATACGAAATAGAAAATAGAGCCGAAACATGAAGAAGCTGATGAACTGATTTATCCATCTTATTATTTGTTTATTTACTTATTCATCTTCAGACTTTTTAAAATGTGTGTTTACGAGAATGTGCCATTGTGGTGATGGTGATGATGATGATGATGATGATGATGATGATGATGATGATGATGATGATGATGATGATGATGATGAAGATGAAGAAGAAGAAGAAGAAGAAGAAGAAGAAGAAGAAGAAGAAGAAGAAGAAGAAGAAGAAGACAGCGACTCTACTTCACTGCTATCACTGTATGCTACTATAGTCATCATCATCATCATCATCATCATCATCATCATCATCATCATCATCATCATCATCATCAACATCATCATCATCATCGTTGTCATCATGGCAGTTGTGACGACGACGATCATGACGACGATGATATTAATTATAAAGACTACCACAAAAATGATGATATTGATGATGACGACGACCACGAAAACGATATTAATTATGAAGACGACAAAGACGACAATGATATTGATGATGACGACCACGAC
>JASPKP010006216.1:0-14628 GCA_030674155.1 Stramonita haemastoma
AAAATGAAAAAGGCACACATGCTTATTAATTATCCTCGAAGTAAAAGAATTTCAAACACAACACACCCCCCACAAACACCACACAAAACCACCCAACCACACACAACACACACCACATAAATTACCTTCCTCCGGGGCGCGCCGCAGCACGCACACACCATACATACATACAGACTGACAAAAAAAAAAAAAAAAAGGCACTTATCATCAAAATAAAAGAATTTCACCACCCCAAAAACCACACACACACACACACCACACCACACAAACACACACCACACCACAATTGGGGATGTAAAAAAAAAAAAAAAAAAAAAAAAAAAAAAAAAGAGCAAAGAAAGAAAAAAAGAAAAAGCACACACTGCTTGTTCATTATCCAGGAAAAAAAAAGTTTTTGAATTAAAACCACCACCAACACAACCACACACACACACCACACCCCAAACACAACACACACACACCACAACACCAACCACAACACACTTCCTTTTTTTAGGTAGTCGTTTGTTAGAGTAGTGCAATCCTTGGCTACATTTCCTGGTTTTTGTCTTTTTTCCAAACTTTTATTTTGTTTCATGAAGCCTGCATCTGGGGATTCATTCTTTCTTTCAGGTTTTTTTATTTAAAAAAAAAATGTATGATTAAAGGGAACCCACCCTTCTTTTGTTTGTTTTTTTGTTTGTTCCTTCCTTCCTTCCTTCCATCCCCCTAAGCGCTTTTTTTTTTTTTTTGTAAATTCATTAGCCATTTCTAGTTTGGCATTTTTCAAAGGGTTATTCTATGTCCGTTTTGTTTATTTTTTTTTTTTTGCTTTACTAGCATTTTGGTTGTGGGCCGTATTGTCGGTTTAACATTTTTAAATCTTTTTCTTTTTTTTCCTTCGTTTTTTTGTTTTGTTCTTTTGTTGATTGATTTTTTTTTGTTTTGTTTGTGGTTTTTTTTTTTGGGTTTTTGTTTTGAGTGTAAAGTTTTTTGTTTTTGATGTAGAGATGGTTTTTTGGGTTTTTTGTTTTTGATTTAGTTGCTTTTGTCTTTGCTTCTGTATATTTTTTTTAAATTATAAAAAATTTGATGTTTAAAAAAAAGCACACAAAAAAGTATAGTAAGAATGGATCAATGCTCTTCAAAAATACTTCATTAAAAATTTCCAAAAAAAGCAAAAAAACGAAAAGCTGAACACATTTGTTTTTATCATATGATATCGTGGTGTGTGGTGTGTGTGTTGTTGGTTTGTGTTGTGTTGTGTGTAATTTTAAAACCAAAAAAGGTACAAAAAAATGAATAGATAAATAAATAAATAAATCCGTTTTTTTTTGGGGGGGGGGGGGGTCAGTAAAAAAACCGGTTTGTACGCCCATTTTTTTAAAAACAAAAAAAATCGTCAAAAAGTTGCAAGATGGTGCACCCCATAAATATATAAATAAAAATAACCAAATAAAAATATGTTCATGAAAAAAAAAAAAAAAAAAAAAGGAAAGAAAAAAAAAGAAAAAAAAGAAAGAAAGAAAGAAAGAAAGAAAGAAAAAAAGAAAGAAAAAGAAAGAAAGAAAAGAAAGAAAGAAAGAAAAACAAAACAGAACCACCAAGAAACCTCAAAACAGATACAAAACACTAAAACAAAAAAAACAAAAACCCAAAGGCAATAACAACAAAATTGAGAAAAAAAAAGGTAAGGTATTTTTTTAAAAGGGGCCAAAAGAGCAATAACACTAAAAAATTAAGATAAAAAGGTAAGGTACCTTTTTTTTTAAGCCGAAGAGTAAAAACATACAAAATTGAGATACAAAAAAACAAAAACAATAAAAAAAGGGGCCATGGAACTTTGTTTCGGCGGCATAATAATAAAAAACCCAACCCTTTAGGGCTTGCTTGCACGCGAATCGCCCCCACGCCGAGAATGCTGCCACAACACTGGTTATTTTGGGAGTTTTACATCTGGCCCCCGGGTTGGTTCGTTTCGTCCGACGGGCCTGGTTCAGTGACAAACCCTGATGGAATAACCACCGCTTTTTGGGGAAGGTTTTTTGGGGGGGGGTTTTTTATTTTATTTGTTTAGGGGCCCCCATGTGGGAGGTAAAAAAGTATTTTTTTCTGCAGTGGTTTTTTTTTTATAGGGGAGGTGTTTGTAGAGAGGATTTCCTGTTTGTTGTAGAACAACGTGATTTTTTGTGTGTATATGTTTACACGTTTGCTTTCGGTGTGTGTTGTGTGGGGGGGGGGGGGGGGGGGGGGTGAGGGGGGGTTTTGGGGGGGGTGGGGTGTGTAGGTGTGGTTGTGCGATGAAAAATTTTGTGGTGTGTGTGTGTTTTTGAGTATGGGGTTATTTTTTTTGCGTATTAAGGGGTTGCTGGTTTTTTTCTCTCTTTTTTCCTCTCCCCTCTCTCTCTCTCTCCTACTCTCTCTCCTCCTTTTTTCTCTCCTCTCTCTTTTCTCTCTCTCTCCTTTTTTTTTTTTTTTTTTAGGTTTTTTGGGGGTTTTTTTTATATTTTGTGGGGGGGGGGATTATTCATCATTTATGCGTGTATTTTTCTTTTTTGGGAATTTTCCTTCACTATTATTTTTCAAATATTCATTTCGGAAAAACTCTTTTTTTTTTTAAAATACTATTTTTTCGTTTCATCTGTTACGGAAAATTCTCCTGTTTATTTATTTTTTATTTTGTTTTTTTATCTGTATGTCTCTATCTTTTTTTTATTTAGGTGGACTTAGTTTCTTCTTTTATATATTACATTTGTATGAAACCACGTATTCATTTATTGTTTATTTATTCACTCAGTACATTTTTTTTATTTATCTTTTTAAAGCATGATTCACGCTAGTTATTTTTAAGATTTTGTATTTGGTTTTTATTCCATTTTTTATGCACTTTTTCATGTTCAATCGATTTTTTCACATAACCATTTTCTATCTTTGGCATAGTTTTTTGTCCAAAATGGGAAGCGAAACAATACTTTTTTTTTTCGTTCTTTCTTTTGTTAATTGTCAATCCATTTATTCATTCTTCATTCATTCATTCACTTTTTCCTTCCTTTATTCCCTTCCCTCCTTCCTTCTTTCCTTCCTTTCCCTTCATTAAATTTTTTCATTATTCCTTCCTCCCCCCTTCCCTTTTTTCCTTCCTTCCTTCCTTCAATTCATTTCTGCAAACACAAAAAACAAAACAAATTTGAGATTTTTAAAAAATCGATTCCGATATAGAAAACACATAAATTTAAAAATAATAAAATAATAAACTTTGGAATTTTATATAGCGCATATCTTGAAAAAAAAAATCAAAGCGCTTGCATCGACCCCCACAACAAACAATCAAAGACAATAAATAATTCTAGCAAAATTCGAAAGCACACACACGGCATTATTAATTTTGTCCGAATGACTACAGATTCAGACCAACACAAAAAAAATCTTCTGCAGTTGGAGTATTGTCCCAAACATATCGGCGAAGCATTTGCAAAACGGCTGAAAAGGTTAGGCATAAACTTCTCATCCAGTGTGCGCGATACCTTTTGGCAAAAAACGTTTTCCTAGAAAGATGAATGAGCAAATGAAATTTAAATTTTATTTTAATGTACCACCTTATCCACGCAGATTCTTTGCGGAATTTTGGGCGCTTCCCCTTCCCCCGGGGAGGCACTCGCCACAAGTGCAGCACCACCTTTTTTTTCCCCCCTTTTTTCTAGTTTTTGATAGACGATCAAATGAAGCCCCCGGGATTACACCATAATTTTTGCGCACTAAAAGAACACATGGCAGCAAGTAGTTTATCCCTGTAAAATTCTGTAGAGAAAAAAGCCACTCTGATGGGAAAAAAATACAGTTGCAGACATTTAAAAAAAAAAAAAAAAAAAAAAAAGGGGGTGCTCTTGTGGCGATGCGCCCCCCTTACTCCACGGGAGAGCAACCCGAATTTTACGCCACAGAGAAAACTGCTTGACTGTATAAAAAAGTAAATTAAAAAGATGCAGGTTTTAAAAAGAATGAGCATTTCAGAAATTGCGCAACACAACTGTTTCTTGGGGGGAAAATAGGGAAAAGTGTCGTGTACGACTGCTGTATCTTTAATAGTCATTTTGGATACAGGGTATTTTTAGACAGTGATTGATTGAAGAGCATCGATACTTAACTTCCCCATTCTGGGGCTATGCTTTGTTCGGTGTTTGAAGTCGTGTGGTGGTGTGTGTGGTGGGTGTTTTGTGGTGTTGTGTGTTGTGTGGGGGTGTGTGGTGTGTGGTGTGTGGTGTGTTTGTGTGTTAGCGTTAGGTTTACTTACATTTCTTTTTTTCTTTTGGAAAACAACACAATACTGAACGCCTTCAAAAACGTATAAAATTTTTGGGTAACGGGGTGCTATTTTTTATCTATAAGGAATATTGCTGAGGACATTCCGAAGCATACGTACTTTCAAAAAAGCAAAAGGATCTTTTTGTTTTAAGTGGAAAAAACGCTTAAAACGTTTTTTCCAACGTGAATTTATAGGCTATCTCTCTCTGCTCTCTCTTTTTCGCGCACTCGCTAGCACAATCTCTCAAAAAACAATGGCTTTTTTTGCATCAGTATGTTCTATCCATGTAGTATTTACCAGTACGTTTTTTTTTGATCGACGATCTACGATCAATTAATCAGTTATCTAGCAATCTCTCTCTCTCTTATTCTTTCTCCTCCCCCTCTCTCTCCTCTCTCTCCTTTTTCTCCTTCTCTCTCTCTTCTCTTCTCTCTCTCTCTCCCACACCACACCCCCACACACACACACACACACACCACACACAAAAACCAAACGCACACACACACATTTCGGAAAAAAAAAGAAAAAAAAAAACTGCAAAAAAATAAAAAAAAAATCCCCCCGCTTACAACAAATAAAAAACAACCACAACAAAAAAAAAACAAAACCAAAAATAACCAAAACACAAAAACAAACCCAAGCAGAAACAATTTTTTTACCTTTTCCCCCCTTTTTCCCCCCCCCCTCTCCCCATTTTTGTCCTTATTTCTTCATCTTTTTGCCCCTCCTCTCTCTCCCCAATCCTGCTGGCTACAGCCCAAAAAACCCCCCCCCCCCCCCACCCCCCCCCCCCCCCCCCCCCCCCCCACAAAAACACGCACGCACTCCAGGGGCCCTTTTTTGTTGCTTTGGGGGTTGACGCGCCGACTACCATATTGACACAAGTCAAACCCCCCCCACAACCACCCCCATCACCGTACCCTCTGTTTCTGCTGCTGCTTGTTGCTGCTGCTGCTGTTGCTGTGCTGCTGCTACTGCTGCTACTTGCTGCAACTGCTGCATGCTGCGCTGCTGCGGCTCACTCGAGCGACCTGTGGCGGTGATGACGGCGCTATAATTTAATTTTCTCTCTGGGCCTTGTTTCATTGTTGCCTTCGTTTATTTAAACCCCTCCATTTTGATGGATAACCAAAACTCGTGCTACTTGCTACTACTACTACCCACCTTTCTTCCCTCGAGGTTTTTTTGTTTTTTGTTTTGTTTTTTGTGTACGTTTTGTTCGGGGGGGGGGAGTGGGGGAAAGGGGTTTGGGGTGTGCTTTGTTGGGTTTGTGGTGTTGTGTGGTTTTTGGGGGGGGGGGGGTTGTGTGTTTGTGTGTGTGTGTGTGGTTGTGAGTGTGGTGTGTGTGTTGTTGGTTTTTGGGGGTGGGTTGTGCGGCGTGTTTTGTGTTGTGTTGTTTGTTTTTGTGTTGTGTGTGTTGTGTTGTGTTTGTTTGTTTGTGTGTTGTGTGTGTTTGTGTTGTGTGTGTGTGTGTGTGTGTGTGTTGGTTTGTGGTGGTAGGGGTGTGGGGGGTGTTTGTGTTTGTGGTGGTGTTTTTGTGTGTGTGTGTGTTGTTTTTTGTATGTGTGTCTGTAAAGTCTGTCTGTCCGTTTTTGTTTGTATGTCGGTCGCAAATGGCCATTCTTTTTTTTCTCTTGCCTTATGTGTAAATTCTTGGTCTTTGTTTTTCTGTCTCTCTCTGGGTTTTTCTCTCTCTTTTTACAAATCTCTTGTTTCTGCTTTCATATCCCTCCCCCCCCTCCCTCTCTCTTCTCCCTCTCTCTCTCTCTCTCCTCTCTGAGGGGACGGGTAGCCCTATGGTTGAACATTGCGCTGGCAATTTGACGACCCGGGTTTTGAGTCCCCGGGCGAGGGATTTTTTTATCCTGGATTAACCAGGTTTACTTCCATTCCCCCCAAAGCTTTTTGAAGAGCTTTAAACCGAGGCCCCCTGTGCGAGCGCAGCGAACATCTTGCGCACACGTTAATCCTGTTCCCTTTTTGTAAGTTAGGCCCCTTGCCCCCGGGGAACCAGATGACATTTACAAAAATGCTCACACGGGGGGTGGATAAAAAAAAGACAAGTGCTTTTCCATTTTAACCTCGTATAAAAGAATAAATCAAAAACAATCAAATCCTCTCTCTTCTTCTCCCTCTCCCTTCCCCCCCTCTCCCCTTCTCCTCTCTCTCTTCTCTCTCTCTCAAACTCCAGTTCCCCAATCTTTGGCCCATCTCGTCTAGAAGGAGGGGAGGGAGGGGGGGGGATTTGCGATAAAGTGGGGTTTGATTTTGCCCTTGATCATCTGGGGGGGGGGGGGGGGTGGGGGGGGTGGGGGCGGAAAGGGGGGGGGGGGTGGGGGGGGGGGGGGGCAATGGGTAGGAAGAAAAAAATAGAATAACCCCCCCATGGGATGAAGGGGGGATTGTTTTTTCAGTGGGGGGTGTGTGTGTGGGGTGGGGGGGGGGGGGGGGGGGGGGGGGGGGGGGGGGTGCGGGGGGGGGGTGTGTGTCTGCGCCCCCTGGGTCGTGCGGTTTTTTTTTTTTTTTCCCCCCAAAAGATGGGAGGTAAAAATTGTTCTCTTGGGAAAATTTAAAAAAGTTCAAATTTTTTACATTTTTTTTTTTACTGATCGATCGTTTGGTCGTTTGTAGCAACTTCGATCTTGATTTTATTTATTCTACTTTTTTATATTTTTTTTTTTTATTTTATTTTTTGAGTTTATAACACTTTAAGTCCGACGATTTCTCTGTAATTTTTTTGGTGCTTTCCCCCCCGGGGGGCGCGTTGCCACCGGCACGGGCCCCCCTAAAATTTTGTTTCCTGCATGAAATGTAATTTTTTTCCGAGAAAGTGGCTTTTTTACGAAATTTTTTTTGGACAAAAATCTCTTGTTAATGTGGGGGTTTTTTAAGGCGTTCAATAATTGGTGTAACAAGGGGGGTCGGTTTAAACGTTTACCGTTTTTAATAGCCCCCAAGAAACCCCCCATGGGGGGGGGTGGGGGGGGGGGGGGAAGTTTTTTTTTGGGCCGAACGGGGATTTGAAAACCCCCCCCAAACTTTCCCCCCCCGGCCCCTTTTTTTTTTCTAGGCAGGTTAGCGCACGTAAAAAAAAGAAAAAGGGAGGAAACATCAGCGGGAAGGACAGGCCCTTTTGAACCGGCAAAATTTTTTAGAAAGGAAGAAAAAAAGGGAAAGGAAAAGGGAAAGGTTTTTTAATCTTCGGGGTGCCCCGACATCTCCAACTAGGGATAGAAAGATAGGTGATAGAAAGATATAGACAGAAGAGGGACGGACGGACGACAGAAGATAGATAGAAATAGATAGAAGTAGATAGAAGATAGATAGATAGATAGATAGTAGATAGTGGGTTGATGACGGACGGAAAAAACGGGGGGAAGGAAAGGACGGAGGAAGGAGGGGGGGGGCGGGGAGAGAGAGGGGGAGAGAGAGGGGGGGGGAAAGGGGGAAGGGGGGGAAAAGGGGGGAGAGAAGGGGGGGGGGGAGGAGAGAGAGAGAGAGGGGGGAAAAAGAAAAAAGGGGACAGAAAGCAGACCCCCCAACAGGGGGGACAGACGGGCAGAAAAGACGACAACAGACAGAGACCCGGGGAACCCGACAGACAGACGAAGATAGATGCAGGTGCGTTACCACCAGACCACCAATCCACCCCAAAATTTTTTGGTTCATTCTCAATAGTAAGAAATTTTTTTCCTAACCTACAAAAAAGGGCCCCGAAAGAAAAAAATGAAAAAAAAAAACAAGATGTAAAAGGATCAGTGGGGGGACAGACAGACAGCAGACAGACAACAAACAAAAGACAGACAGCAGTGACAGGGTAGAAAGAAAAAAATCTGAGTGAAAAAAGGGAAAAATTGCCTTTTAAAAAACAGGAAAAAAAGTGTTTTTTTATGTGATGTTTTGATATGATGTTGATGATGATGATGACGCTTTTTCTGCTGGCGCTGCTGCTGCTGCTGCTGCTGCTGGTGATAACATATCATGATGATAAAGACAACGACGTAACCACCTGAATTAAACAACAAACAAACACCAAAAAAGGAAGATGTAAAAACCCTTCGATTTGATTTTTGTCACCATGTGTTCCCCTTCTTCTGAAAAAAAACCGGGCCCCCCCCCCCCAAAAAAAAAAAACAATTTAGAAAAAAAAGTTTCAGTATTGATCGAGGGGTTTCGCCGCCCTCTCTCTCTCTTCTCTCTCTCTCTCTCTCTCTCTTTCCCCCTCTCTCTCTCTCTCTCTCTCTCTCTCTCTCCTCTCTCTCTACCCGGTTAGATCGAATACTGCCAAAGTGTTTTTTTGTTTTTTTGTTCAAGTGTCTTTGTAAAATTTTCAATGCAAATTTTTTTTCTTTTTATTAAAAATTTTGTTTTTCTGGATTCTGCATCTCTTTGTGGTCTGTGCGATGTGTTGGGTGTGTGGGGTGTGTGTGTGTGGGTTTTTGTTTTGTGTGTTTGTGGGTGTGTGTTGTGTGGTGTGTGTGTGTGTGTGTGGGGTGTGTGACGTGTGGTATTTGGTCGTGTTTGTTTTGTGTGTGTTTGGGGTTGGGGGTTGTGTGTGTGTGTGTTTTGTGTGTGTGTTGTGGGGTTGTGTGTGGTATGTGTGTGTGTATGGTGTGTGTTTGTGTGTGTGTGTGTGTGTTGTGTGTGTGTGTTTTGTTTTTGTATGTTTTGTGCCCGTGTGTGAGGTGGGTGTTTTGGGTGTGTGTGTGGTGTGGTGTTGTGGGGGTGTGTGTGTGGTGGTGTGTGTGTGGGGTTCCGTGCATTTTACATGCATGGTGGGGGGCCGCGCATCATGCATGTGTTGTGTTTCTGTGTTTGTTTTACGGTTGTATGTTTTATGTGTAATTTTTTAAATAATTTTTATTATGCGCGCGCGTTTTGGTGTAGTTTTGGTGGTTTTTGTGTTTTGTGTGTTTTGGGTGTGTGTGTGTGGTCTGAAAGAGAGAGGGGGTTAAAGGGGGTTTTGGGGTGTTCCTTTTTTTGTTGTTAGTTTTTGTTTTCTTGTTTTTTTTTTGTTGTTTTGGGGGGGTTGGGGGGGTTTGTTTGTTTTTGGGGGGGTTTTTTTGGGGTTTTTTTTTTTAGGGGGGGGGGGGGAATGTTTCTATGGTGTGTTTAGCAAACACTCATTTGCACACTCTGTATGCAAAAGTGTGGGGGGAAAAGTATAAAGAAGATGAATAAAGGTTTAAAAATTTTTTGTTTTTTTAAAATTTGAACGCCCTTTAGGCTTAAAAATGATACTCTTACAATAAATGTTGTTTCCCAAAAATATTTTTTTTCCAACTTTTGTCAAAACCCAACACAAACACACGGGCGCACGCCGCCGCACGAAACCAACAAACATAAAAACATAAATAAATCCCTTTCCTTACATACATACATACTTTACATAAAACCCTACTACATACACACAAAACCACCACACCACACCCCCACCAATTTGCTTACATACATACATACATACATTAAATACATACATACATACTTAAATACATACTTAAATACAAACTTACATACTTTACATACATACATACATTAAAATATACGCACGCACGCAGGGCACGCACGCACCCCCACGCTCGCACCGCACGCACAACATAAAACACCAACGCAAAAACCCCTTTCGTTTTAGAAGTATTTCTCTATTTTCCCCTTATTCTTTCTCTCCTTTTTCCCCCACGACACACCCCAAAAAAAAAACCAACACAAAAACCCCCCAGAAAAAAAAAAAAAATTGTCTTCCAGCGAGCGACCCAAATTTTTATTTTCAAAAAAAAAACCAACCCACAACAACTTTTTGCTACCCCAAACAAAGAGAAAAGGGGAAAGGGAAGGGAGGAGTGGGGGGGGGGGGGGGGGTGGGGGTTTGGGGGGATTGATTTGATATACTGGTAAAAAACCCTCCCTTAAAAATGGTCAATAATTCTTTTTCTTTTGATCCCGATAATCCCTTTACACCACCCCGCCTTTTCAAAACCTCGCCCCGCCCGCTTTCAATCTCCCTCTCTCCCTTTCTTTCTCTCTCTCCCCCCCAAGGAAAAAAACGATGTTCATTATTGATTTCCTGAGAGAGGCCCCCGGAGTGGGAAAATCTCTACCCACTTCCCCTTTCCCGCCCCCCACTCCTCCTTTTTTTTCTCTCCTCTTCTCTCTCCCCCCTCTCCCTTTTTCCTTTTTCCCTCTCTCTCTCTCTCTCTCTCTCTCTCTCTTCCTCCTCTCCTCTCTCTCTCCTCTTCTCTCACACACCCCCACATACATACAAATACTACAAAATTTTCAACAACAAACAATAATTATATAAAATTTATAGTTATTATATTAATTATATATATTTATATACATTTATATCTTTTGTTTAAATAACTTAATGATACATATTGTGTTTGTTGTATGATCCCTACTTCTTTTTCGAAAATTAAATTTTAGGTTGAACTTTTATTACTGGTGATGGGCTTTTGTTTTTCATTTTTTTTTCTTTTGGGTTTTTTTTTTGTTGTTGTTATGCTTTTCCCTAATGGGTCGGGGGCCGTTTAAAAAAAAGTTGTGGTGCGAAACCCCTTGAAAAATAAAGACTCATTCAATAAATCAATAATCAATCAACAAAAATAAATCAATAAATCAATCAACATTAATTTGATTCATTCTCTCTCTCTCTCTCCCCTTCTCTTCTCCTCCCTCTCTCTCTCTTCTCTCTCTCTCTTCTTGTCTCTCTCTTTCTCTTTCTTCTCTCTCCCCAAGGACCGTAGCAAAGGCACGCAGAAATCTTGCGAAAGTTAAAAATTGCTTACTTTTTGGAAAAAAATAGGCCTTTGTGTGCCGAGGGAAAAGATGACGACATTTATAAAAAACCCATTGCCAGGGGACAGGATGTATATAAAAGCACATAGTGGTTTTCCAAAACCTTCAAAAAAAAGAAAAAATTTTCTCTCTCTCTCTCTCCTCTCTCTCTCCCCTCTTCTCTCTTTCTCTCTCTCTCTCTTCTCTCTCTCTCTTCTCTTTTCCCCCCCCCCTTCTTTTCTTATATTGTTATTCCCGTCATTTTTTTTTAAAAAATTTTTTGTTATACAATAATTTTTGTTTTGCTGCTTTGTTTTCATTTTTTCCCCCCAAAAATTTTTAGCGTTCGGCAACCCCTTTCATGGGCAAAAAAATGGCCTTTTTGTGAATAAAAAATGGAGTTCGAGCGTTTTTTCTCTCTCTCTCTCTCTCTCTCTCTCTTCTCTCTTCTTCTCTCTCTCTTTTTCTTCTCTCTCTCTCTCTCTCTCTCTCTTCTTTCTTTCTTTCTTTCTTTCTTTCTTTCTTTCTTATATTGTTATCTAAGTCTTTCCAGTCCCGGGCGAGGAATTTTTCTCCTGGGGTTAACATCGTGCTGTCCATCTCCCCCAATCCTTTTGGATGAGACTTTAAAACCGAGGCCCCCCCTGTCGAACGCAGCAGAACTCTTGCGCACACGTTAAATCCTGTTCCCCCTTTTCGTAAGAGTGGCCAACGTGTGCCGGTGGGAACAGATGACAAATTTTCAAAACTGCATACACACGGGGGCCCATGAAAAAAAAACACATGAGTTATTCTGTTATCCCGATAAAAAGAATAAATAAATAAATAAAAAATAAAAAAATAAATCTCTCTGTTTTTTTTGTGTGTCTTGTGTCTTTTGTCTGTGTGTGTCTCTCTTCCCTTCCTCTCTCTTCCCCCTTCTCTCTCTCTCTCTCTTCTCTCTTCTCTCTCTCCTTCCCTTTTCTCTCTCCTCTCTCTCTCTCTCTGTGTCCCGTCTCTGTTGCGAGTTGCAGAGGGGTGGGCCTAGTAGGAACCAGGTTGTCTCGGTGCCAGATGTGCATCAAATTTTTTGGGAGCAGTGGCCTGGCGGGGCAGGGTAAATTTGTTTAGTACTGTTTCGAATCATGACTGCAGTGAAGTTTCAAGAGGGGGTGGGGGTACGAGGGGGGGGGGGGGGGGAGGGGGGTAGGGGTAGGGGGAAGGTTTGTGTTTTGTGTGTGTTTGTGTGTGTGTGGTTGTGTTTTTGTGGGGGGTTGTGGGTGTGTGTGTGTTGTTTTTTGTTTTTTTTTTTTTTTGAGTCTTTTATTCGAGGTAATAGAATTTGTACTCTTGTGCTTTTTTTTTCCCAGCCCCGTACCGTGTATGCAGTTTTTTTAAATTTTATCTGTTCCTCGGGCCCCCGATGAACCCCACTCTTACGAAAAGGTGTGGTGTGTGTGTGGTGTGTGTGTGTTTTGGGGTGTTGTGTGTGTGTGTGTGTGTGTGTGTGAAGCGAAAAAATAAGTCAAGTCAAATCATTTTTCTAGATATGTTGCATGTGAGTTAAATTTTTTCATTTTATTCCTTTTTTTTTTTATTTCGAGGATTATGGAATAAGCACTCAGTCCTTTTTTTTACATTGATCACCCTGTGTTTTCAAATTTTGAAATTGTGTGGTTTTGTGTGTTGTGTGTGTGTGTGTTGTGTGTGTGTGTGTGTGGGTTTGTGTGGTGTGTGTTTACAAAATTTGATTTTTACTTTGTGGACATGTGCTGCATATACTACGCATTTTATGCTTTGTCACCGGACTTGTACGCAAGATGGAAGGGGGAGAAGAGAGAGGAGAGAGAGGAGAGGAGGGGGAATGGAGAGAGAGAAGAGAGAGAAAAGAGAGAGAGAGAGAGAGAGAGAGAGAGGTGGTGGTGTTTATGGTGTAATACACACACACACACAACACACAGACACACACACACACACACACACAGAAGAAAATGTGGCAGGCCCCCCCCCCCTTTTTTTTTTCTCTCCTCTCTCCTTTTTTTCCCCCTTTCTCTCTCTTCTCTCTCTCTTTTCTCTCCCCCTTCTTTTTTGCCCCCCCCCCCCCCCCCCCCCCCCCCCCCCCCCCCCCCCCCCCCCCCCCCCCCCCTTTTTTTTTTTTGGTTTAAAGGGGGGGGGGAAAAAGTTTCGCGCTCAAAGAGAAAAAAACCCCAAAAAAGCCAAGTTTACCTCCCTTTCCGCTCATAATCATATTTTATCTTTGTCCCCCCATTCCCCTACGCTCTCTATCTCCCGAAAGAAATAAAAAAGAAAAAAAACAAAAAGGGAACATAAAAAGAAAAAAAAAAAGAGACACGATAGTACTAAAAAAAGAAAATTCGGGTAAACGGCTGAAAAAGAAAAGAAAAGAAAAGAAAAAAAAAAAAAAAAAAAAAAAGAAAAAAAAAATGAAAGAAAAAAAAAGGAAAGGGGAAAAAGCAATAAGAATAAAAATACAGACAGAAAAAAAAAAAACATTCAGTATATAAAGAAGCACGAAATGTTGCAGGATTTTATTGGGAAAAAAATGTGAAGAATACAAAAAAAAAAAAAAAAAAGTACATAGAAAGGGAACGTAAAGGAAAGTACACAGAGAAAAAGTAAAAAAAAGAATTAAATGGATTTTATGGGGCGATGTTGTGTGTTGTGTGTGTTGTGTGTGTTTGTTGGGGGTGTGTGTGTGGGGGTTTGCGTGCGGGGTGCGTGATGCGTGTGTGGGTAAAATATTCCTCTCCTCTCTCTCTCCTCTCTTTTCTCTTCCTTTCTCTCTTCTCTCTCTCTCTCTCTCTTCTCTCTCTTCTCTAATATATTTTATATTATACCCCTGCTCTGTTATTTTTGATAGTTTTTTTTATTACATTTTTTTTCTGTGTTCCCAATGTAGTCTACATTTTGTTTTTAATATTTTCTTTTTTTTTTTAAGTAGATGATTTTTTTTATTTAGTTTATGTTTACCGTCTACGAAAAAAAACAAAAAAAAAATGCTACTAACAAAAGAACACAACAATGAATAATACAAACATCAAAAAAAGGAGAAAAAAAAGGAGAAATGTGGGCCCCCCTTATGTTTGTTTATCAAAATATCTACAAAAAAAAAAAAAAAAAAAAAAAAAAAGCCCTCTCTCTCCCCCTCTCTGCCTTTACGTATGTTAAAAAGACATTTTGTGTATTTTCAAATAAAAACAGTCATATATATAATTTATATATATTATTTATTTTATAATATATTTTATATATATATATATTTTTTATTTTTATATATAGTGATAGATAGATAGATAGATAGAAAATATAGATAGATATAGTTAATATTATATAATATTATAATAAACGTAGAGTTTCCGAGCTGCATAGAATTAGAACGCTGTTTCTGTAAACCCGGATTTTTTTTACCATTTCTTTTTTTTTCTTTAGTTATTTCTTCTGTCAATTTGTTTCACAAATGTTATTTGTTTGTTTCTCTCCTTTTTTTTCTTTTTCTTTTTTTTTAGTTTTGTTTGGTCTGGTTTGCTTTTGGGGCTCTCTTTTTTTTTTGGGGGGGGGGAGGGCAGGGG
>JASPKP010006217.1:0-14627 GCA_030674155.1 Stramonita haemastoma
CCCCCCCTTCCCCCCCCTTCCCCCCCCCCCCAAATGGGTCCCAACCCCCCCCCCTTTTTTAAAACCCCCCCCTTTAAAATTTTTTTCCCCCCCCAACCCAACCACCCCTTAAACCCCCCCCCCCCCCCCCACCCCCCCCCCCCTCCCCCCACCCCCCCCCCCCCCCTCTTTCTCTTTCTCTTTCCCCTTCCCCTCTCCTCTTTCTCTCTTCCTTTTTTTCCCCCTCTCCCCTCTTTTTCTTTCATCTCTCTCCAAACCCCCCCGTTTTCCTCCCCCTCCCTCACTCTCCCCGGACCCCCCCCCCTCCCCCCTTTTTCCCCCCTCTCCCCTTCCTCTCCCTTCCCTCCCCCTCCCCCTCCCATTTTTAAAACCCCTGAATCTCTTTTTTTCCCCCCAACTTCTCCCCTATCTCCACTCTTTTCCCTCTCCCATCTCTCACACTTTCCCCTCTGTCCCCCTCACTCTTTTTTTTCTCTAACGCCCCAAAACCTTTTCCCTCTCCCACCCCCACCCCCCCTCTCCCCTCTCTTTTTCCCTTCCCGTTCAGTCTTTTCAGTCTTTTGTCTTGTCCTGTCCCGTCTGTCTGTCTGTCCTTCCCGTTGTTCTGTTTTTCCCCCTTTTTCCTGTTTTTGGGCTCCTTTTCGTTTTTCCCCCCTGCCGTTCTCTCTTCCTCCCCCCCTCCCTTTTCCCCCCTCTTCCCTCCCCCCCTCCTCCGCCCCCCCCACTCTCCCCACTCTCCCCCCCTCACCCCCTCTCAATCTCCTTTTTCTTCCCCCTCCCCCCCTCTCCCCCTCCCCCCCTCCCCCCCCCTCTCTCTCCGCTCCTCTCCCTTTATCCCCCCCTCCCCCCGTTGTTTTTCTTTCCCCTCCCCCTCTCTCCTTCCCACACCCGATTTTTCCTTCCCCCATTAACCCCCTCATTTTTTCTCTCTCTCTCTTTCCCTCTTTTTCTTCCTTTTTTGAGGATGACACAAGTGGTTGAAGAAGAAGAAGAAGAAGAAGGGAAAAACAGCAAAAAACCATTTAAAACACAACAATTTTAAAGAAGAGAAACCCTTAAAAAGGGCGTCCACTGGGGGGAAAAACAGCTCTGGCTTTTTGGAAAAAAGAGATGGAAAGGGAAAAAAAAGGGGCCCCGCAAGAAGGGGGAAAAAAACAACCCAAAAACACACAACCCCAAAAAAAGATAGGGGGCCAAGGGTAAACTTAAGGGCTTTCCCGAAACAAGGGGGGTGAAATGCAAAAAAGCTTAGCCAAAAGGGAAAAAAACAAAAGGCAAAAGGGCTTTTACATTTTTTAAAAAAAATAGTAGTATTTGTAGTAAAACAGTACAGCAGCAAGCAGCTAGCAGTAGTATAGTAGTAGTAGTAGTAGTAGTAGTAGTAGTGCAGCAGCAGCAGTAGAAAGTAGTAGCAAAAGAAAGCAGCAGTAGTAGTAGTAGTAGTAGTAGTAGTGTAGTAGTAGTAGTAGCGTAGAAAGTAGTAAGTGGTAGTATAGTATTTAGTAGTAGTAATTTAGTAGTATAGTAGTAATAGTATAGCAGCAGCAGCAGCAGTAGTAGTAGTAGGAGGAGGAGGAGGAGGAGGATTTTTTTTTTTTTTTGTTTGTTGTTGTTGTTGCAATTTGATAAAACCGGCACATTTCCCTAATCAACATATTTCCTTTTCTCATGTATTTAGTGTGTACGTATACATTTGGGAAAGGTACACAAACTGATACAGCTCCTGTCTTCACTCAAGACATGCTTATATTAAGCTCGATTGCACGCAAACGCGCGCGTGCGGGGCGCACGCACACACACACACACGCCGCCACGCACGCCCCACTTTTACAGATGTATGGAGGTACACAAATAAAATACGCATGCATCAATAATTTATGCGCATGTGATTTTAATTTAGGTTTTAAAGTTCAGGAGAAGCAGACGTATTTTAAGGCTGAGACCTTGGAAGTACAGGGAGCAAACAAAAGTTTGGGAAGGAAAAATATAATTATATATATATATATAATATAAACCCTATTTTGTTTTAAAATAGATCGATAGATTAAGAAAAGGTAGACAAAGGAGAGAGAGAGAGAGAGAGAGAGAAAAGAGAGAGAGAGAGAGAGAAAAGAGAGAGAGAGAGAGAGAGAGAGAGAGGGGAAGATTCACAACACCACACACACGAGCAGCACGCCCCGGCGCGACACACACACTCCTTCCCCCCTTTTCCCCCATCACACTACACACACAATCATTGACATTTGGGCACATGTTCCTACAAAAAAACCTACAGAGAGAAAGGTAGAAAGAAAAAAAAAAAAGCCTGAAGGGGCCCCCCCACCATTACATAGAACGCTTACAGCAAAACAGAAAAGGAACAAAACAAAACAAAAATCAAAAAATTCAAATAAATTTGATAGGGAGAAGCCAAGGAAAAAAAAACAAAAAAAAAAAAGAGGGGAAATGGGGGGTGGGGGGGGGGGTCCAGTAAGCAATTAAACAAGAGACAGAAAATTGGATTTGGGGGAAAAATGGGGGCATTTTGCAGGCGCCCTGAACCCCGACAGAACCCCCAGTCTCAGGCACCCAGCCCTACTGCTTTGGGATTTTGCTCAGACGCGTGGGGGGGCCCGTCACCCCCTAGGGTGTCCCTTTTTCTGGTCACGGTCCTTTCACCCCCCACATGGCCCTTATGGGCATAAAAACGCGTCTAGTTCTTTAAAAATGGGTAATTTGGGGAAATGCTGCTCATTTTTTTTTTTTTTTTTTTTTCTTTGGGTTTTTTTTTAAGCCTATTTGTGGTGGTTTCGGTTTTGGTGGTCGAGATGTGGAAAATTTTCTGTCTGGGAAAAAGTGAAAATGTTATATCGGTCTTGTTTTTAGTGAAAAAGGTTGTTTTAAAGGTATATGGCCTTGATTTTATCTCATTTTTGTTGGGATTTTTTTTCCCCACAAGCGGGGCCCCCCCCTGGTCAACCCCCTTTTGGTTGACCAGGGTGTCATACTAGGAAGGACTTAGAGTTTTGGTTTTTAAACCCGTTTTAATAAATTGTATTTTTGTTGACAACTTTTTTTATGAGATATAAAATTTACAAGGGACAGCCCCAACAGGCCTTGTGGCCGGCGGGCTATAAAAACAAAAGATAATTGGGTTTATTTTATTTTATTTTTATTCTTTTAAATTCGGGGAAAATGGAAAAGCATCGTGCGCTTTTTTTTTTTATCATACCCGGGTGTAAGCAGCTTTTTTATCTTGTATCTGTTCCCCCCGGGCACACGATGGTTTTACTCTTACGAAAGGGAAAGGATTAACGTGTTGAAAAATTTTTGCATGCTTTTCGCACCGGGCCTCGGTTTATAGTTCACCGAAGGACTTTTTGGGGAGTGGGTTTGGGCACTTATGTTAACTCCAGGAGAAAATCCCCCCTGAAGGGGAAATCGAACCCTTGTCGTCAAAATTGTACGCAAATGTTTTAACCCTAGATATCTGCCGAGTTGTGCAGTAAATTTTTGTGAAAAAAACTTTTGTCAAAAAAACGGAGAAAAAATGGGGCAAAACTAAAGTACAATTCAAGGAAAAAACAGAAAATACGAACCCCCAAAAAACAAAAAAAAAAAACCCAAAACACACACACACAAACACACACACCAAACACACAACACACACACAAAACCCCAACACACACAAAACACACACACCCCCAAGGCATACAAATTTAAGCATATAATATACACAAAAAAATTTTAAAAGAGAGAGAGAGAGAGGAAAAGAGAAGAGAGAGGAAGAGAGAAGAAAGAAGAAGAGAGAAGAGCTTTTTTTTTTTCAGGAATTGCTCAAAAAATAATTGTAGGAATTAAGTGAGAGCTACAAAATTGGATTTGGGCGAATGAGGGGTTTTGCGGCAGTCCTCAAAACCCGACAGACCCTCATTCCTCGGGCCCCACCCAGCCCCTATGTTTTGGGATTTGCTCAGAAGGTGGGGGCCCTGTCAGACCAGGTGTCCCCTCTTTTTTGGTCATGGTTCTTTAGCCCCCCCTGACATGGCCTTGTTGTATAGTGACATCTGTTTCTGCTTAGGCAGATGATTTAATGTGCTTTTTAGCTTTTTATATCCAGATTTTTTGCTTTTTTTAAATTTGATGTTTTTGGCCCGAGGGACGACTATGAACTAATATTTTGTTGCAACTAACTTTAATTTTTTCTTTAAATTTAAAAATTGTCACAATATCACTGTCTTTTTTCCCCTTTAGGGGAAGTCTAAATTTAAACAGTGAATACAGCACAAAGAAATGTAAAAAATCACTTTTTTTTTTTTTAAAAGGGGGGCAGATAGATAAACAAAGAGACAAAAAATGTCAAAAAAGCATAAATTTTAAAAAAAACAAACCGCTGCAAATTTAAAAAAAGAGAAAATACCCAAAAATAATATGGTAATAACTACCCAAAATGTAAAACAAAAAAAGAAAGATAAGAACAAAAATCAAACAAAATAGCTAAAGACTTTATTGATAATCACTATCAGTCAGTAAGTATAAAAAAGAAGAATAACAAGCTGGAATAGTAGTAAAAAAAACAACACAACAGCTGTTTAAATGTAAAAAATTATAACTTCATCTTACCCGTGCATCTATCATTACTGCTTACGTACTGCAACAGATTGGGACAGGAAAAAAATATGAAAACCAAAATTTAAATTTTATAAAAAAAAAAAAGAGGACAGCAGCTAGTTTTTTTTTTTAAAAACATAAAAACAAAAAAAGGCAAGTTCTGGAAGAATAGAGAAAGGAAAATTTCCAACCCAAAAGGGAAAAAAAAAAAGAGAAAAGATTGGGGAAAGAGTTAGTCTTCAGAAAAACCAGGGCTGGGGCAGTGGGGAAAGGGAAAAGGGGGATAGCATTTTTGGATTGTTAAAAAGCCCCCCCCCCCAACCCCCCACCCCCCCCTTTCCACTTCTTTCTACTTCACGTTTTGGAAATAAAGGGGGGGGCGAAAATCTGTTGATTTATTTGCCCCCTTGTCTCTTGGACAGGCCCATTGTCATACAGCCTGGGGCCAGAACAACCCCACCATCCACAAATGGGGGGGGGGAGGGAGGGAGGGGGGGGGAAGGGAGAAAAAAAAAAAGCAGGGGGAAAAAGGGTCGGGAAAAGAAAGAGAAAAAATGAAAAAAAGTGAAGGAAACCCGAAAAACAAAAGAAGGGAAAGGGGGGGGGGAGTGTGGGGGGTTGGGGGGGGAGGGGGAAGTAAGAAAATAAGGAAATTTGGGGAAAGGGGGGGGGGGAATCAATCGAAAAAAAGGATTTTCTCACCAAGGGTGAGTGACTGATTTTTTATCCCCCCCAATTAAGGCAAGCTTTTTCAGATTCACTGGGGTTTTTGAACAAAAAAAAAAAAAAAAAGAAAAAAGCGAGGGGATGGGCGATGGGGGAAGCTTTATGAAAAACAAAAAGCGGTGATTAAAAAAAGCAGACAGTAGTGTGTGTGATGTGTTGGTGTGTTGTTCGGCGTGGTGCACCGTGCGCCCGTGTGTGGGTGCGCGCGTTTGTGTTGCATTTGAAAAATGCGTGGTGTGTTGGGGTATTAGTTTTGTACAACACACCGCGCGTGCATTCGTGTACATGGTCAGGTAAAACAGCACCTTTGTCCATAAAAAAAACTCATCATGCATTCCCGAATCAAAAAAAGGGGGCTACCTAATTTTCCTGCAAAATGATCGCATGGAAAAAAAAAAAATCTCGTCGGGGTGGGAACCATAGAGTTCTTGCCAAGGAATTTGAAAAAAAACCCCCCCAAAAAATGCGATTGTTTTTTGAAGAGTGAACATGTTTCCAATGATTAAATTTTTTCCCCTGCCAAAACTTTTTCCTCAAGGGAACTGTTTATATGTACCCATCCCAAACCCTTCCGTCCTAAAGCAAAAAGTTTTCAGCATGTTTACGGTCATTTAATAGGGTTTAGGGAGCAAAAAAAGTTTGCCCCCCGTATTAAAAAATTTCATCTTTCTCAAGGGGACCGGTTTCTTGGTTTTTCTCTAGGGAGAGGTCACATAAGTGTCTGGTTGTTGAAAAAAAAATTCATCTGCCCCCTTAAAGCATCCTCTTTGACTTGCTTGACTTGATTTTCAAAAATGTTTGGGTGTAGTGTAGTGTGGTGGGGTGTTGTGTGGGTGTGTGGTGGGGTGAGAGGGTGTGTAATGTAGAGTGGTGTGGTGGGTTTGGGGGGGGGAGGTGCGGTGTTGTGTTGTTTTTTGGTGGGTGGGGTGTGTAAGTTGTGTAAACTAGTTTTTGTGTAAACGATTGTTTTTAAAACAGTGTAGTGTAGTGTAGTGTGTTAGTGTAGTGTAGTTAGTGTGTGGGTGCGGTGGGGCGGTCGTGCGGTGCGGGCGGTTTGGGGGGTGCGGTGTGGGAAAAAGTAATGGAAAATTATGTTTGGTGGGGTGTGGTTGGTGTGTCGTGGTGGTATGAGTGTATTTGAAAGTGGGGTTTGGGTACATGCGTGCAGGTAGTGTGTTCGTTTTGTGTAGGCAGGTGTGGGGGACGTAGTGTGTATAGTGCAGTGTAGACTCGTGCATTGTAGTGTATTGCAGAGCGTGCAGTGAGTGTTTTAAAAGTGTAGTGTATGTAGTGTATTAGTGTAGGTAGTGTTGGGGGGCATCGTATGTAGTTTTATGCAAAAATGTAGAAATTATATTTGATCGTATGTAGTGAAGGTGGAGTGTATTTTGGGTAGGTAGTGTAGTGTAGTGTGGCTATTGTGTGATTTTAAATGGTAAGATTGTATGAGGAGAGTGTATGAGTGAGTGTAGTATGCAGTGTAGGGATGATGCGGGTGCAGGCATGCGTGCGGGCCCGTGCAGGCGTGCGGTAGTTTTGTGTAGTTATGTGGAAGTGCAGTGCAGGTATTTGGGCAGTGCGTGCGGTAGGCAGTGCAGTTGTGAGTTATTTATTGTGCAGGTAGACCGGCATTGATTTAGGAGAGCAGGCAGCGCAAACAAACAACAAGTGCATTGATAAAAAGTCCGCCCGTGGTGGGGTGGGGGAAAAATCGGATTTTGATTCAGCGAAACTTGAAATTCAATGGGTCCCCCGACAAAAAGGGTTCATTTAAGTTCAGCTATTCCCGGGGCATGCGCAAACGGGAGATTTTGGGTCGAGTGGGTTGGTAAATTCTAGAGTGAGGGTTTGTCTTGCTATAAAGTTTTAACTTGTAAATTTTTTTCCGGGAAATAAAGTTAGCCGTCATTGTTATGTTTGATACAACTTTTCAAAAAAATAATAACAATGACAATAACATTTTGAACGTTACCCAAACAAACCATTTGAAACGGCTTTTTTCTACTAACAATCACACCGCACAAACACACAGACCCCAAAAGGCCCACCACGCACGCACGCACCACGCCGCACGCCGCCACGCACGCACAACACACAACACACACGCACGCACCCGACCACAACACACACACATGGAAAAGACAGACAGAAAAAAACACACCACACACACACACACCACCCCCACACACCCCCACACACACACACACACACCACCCCACACCACAGGGGCAAGAAAAAAAAAACCCCGGGGATATTTGAACCCTCCAAATAATCTATAGCTGTGATCATAGCCGATATATAAATAATGGGTGGTTACAAAAATGATATTTCCGATAAAATGAACCCATGATTATTAATTCACAAACAGATTAAAGGGAAGCAAATCAATAAAAAAGGGAAATATTTTTTAGATTAAAAAAAGAAACTGAGACAAAAAAAAGATTAAAATTCCAAAAGAATGGCCATTCACATTTAAAATTGAAAAAAGAATGTTTTTAAAAAAGAATCAAATGACAAAGAGAAAGGGAAAACCCAAAGGGGCACCCCCATTTTTGAACGCTTGGCTATTTTATCTGATAGCTCTAAAACAAGGAGAAAACTGAAAAAAAAACCCTGTTATCTGTCTTTTTGTCTGTCTGTCGTCGCTTTCAAACAAATTTGACACGCATGCCCAGGTGCTGCGGATTGTTTTCAGTTTATTTGCCCACTCTATGCTATTTTTTTTTGTCTGTAAGCATGTCACAAAACAAGCGAATTTTTTCCACTCAATGATATCTGGTCCATTCTTTTTCATACCGAAAATTCTTAAAACCCTACTTCTTCTTCTTCGCGAACCCCAACGTATACTTTTTCGCATATAGCGAAGATACGTTGGGGCACGCTTTTAAAAGAGCCTGACTCGGCCCCAGCCATCCAAACTTCGGGTAGAAAGAAGTGTTATTTTTTAAAATTTTTTCCAAAAAAAAAGGCAGAGAATGGACCCCGAAGGCAGAAAATAGACGGGAAAGGAGGTGACGGGAAGAAAAGAACAAGGCAGAAACAAAAGAGGGAAGAAAAGGGGGAAATTCCTAGTTTGTAGTTTTAAGAAGTCTTTTAAGATCTCTTTATACCGCTAGCATAAACCCCCTTTTTATTTTTCGCCACTGATGACTCACCCCCCCCCCCCCCCCCCCCAATTTCCACCCCACCTCCCCTTCATCCCGGGCCTTCTCTTCCCCAAAACCCCCCGTTTCCCCCCCCCCCCTTTCCCAAAGCTGCTTTTAAAGGTGTCAAGACAGCACTTTTTCTCTACATTGGGTGACCTAGAAAATATCCTCCAGTTCAACAAGAGCCTGCCCCAAAATCGCCCTCCAGTTATCCTTTTTCCCCCTTTTCTTTCTTTTTCTTTCCCTTCTTCTCTCCCCCTCCCCCCCCTTCCCTTTGTGCTGAAACACTCCTTCCTCCTGTCCTTTCAGAAGCCATGTTGATGCATGTACCCATGATTTTATCCCAAGTTTTTTTTTTTTTTTCTCTCTTTCGGGATCATGATAAATAGTAATGTAGGGTATTTAAATTTTTTTACAAAAAATTTCCTAAATAGGGCTCTGTCCCCAAAAATAATTTCTGTAATTGTTTAAAAAGCAATAAAAGGATTTGTGTCTTTTAACCAACGTCAGGACCAAAATAGTTTTTCCACTCACAAATTATAGCAGCAAAAGCGCGAGCACGCCACACACACAAACAACAACACATGCACAAACACAGATAGCAAGAACCGTGTTTACCACCACAACATATAACAGTAAAACACAAGACCTTTTTAAATCCGGTTTTGGCTTTCATAGATCCTTATTTCTGAAAAAACCACAACACCCCCAAAATGCACACAAACGACAGACAGGCAGACAAAACACAACACACACCACGCACGCACGCACGCACGCGCGCGGGCGCAAAGCACACACCCCCTGCCGAGCATTTTACCAAGAACACAAAAGAGAGGGGGGAGGGAAAGGGAAGAGAAAAAAATCCCTAGGGAAAAACAGGGAAAGGGGACTTGAGGAAAGGGAAAAGGGAGAAAGATTAACATTTATTTTTTAATTTATCTATTTATTTACTTATTTATTTTTGTATGCATTTATTTTTTATTATTTTATTTTGAGGGGTAAGGGGAAAAAACACCCGTGCTTTTTTTAATCCGCCCCCTGTGTGCAGTTGAGTAATTTTTCACCTGTTCCCACTGGCACACAATGGCCTCTGTTTTTAAAAAGCGGAAAAAAATTTGATGTGTGCAAGATTTCTCGGATGTTAATTAACAGAGGAGAGAGAGAGGAGAGAGAGAGAGGGGGAGAGAGGGGGAAGAGAAGAGAGAAGAGAGGGGGAGAGAGAAAAGAGAGAGAGGGGGGGGGGGGGGGGGGAGGGGGGGGGGGAGAGAGAGAGAGAGAGGGGTAGGTCACTTAGACAAATGAAATTTCATTTTACCCTGGACAGATATCCAACCAAAAAGGAACCCAAAAAAGATGTGAGATGATGAGTGGGGGATGGTGTGGTAGTGAGATTTATTAAGTGAAATTTACCGGCAAGGGGGTGGGAAAAAAAAAAAAATAAAAGAACAAAAAAAAAAAACCCCAATTTTACTGAAAACCCCAATTTTTTCAAATTTAAACAAAACACCAAACCCCCCTTTTTAAAGAAACTATTGTGACAAGCTTAAAGAAAAAAAACGGGCCCCAAAGCCCCAAAACAGTCCCTTTTCCATCCCTTTTCTTTCACCCAACCTCTGATCGACCACGCCCCAGGAGAAAGAAACATTGATAAACCCCAAAACACCCAAGAGAAGGAAAAAAAAGAAATCACAATAAAAGAAGAAGAAAAGAAGAAGAAGAAAAGAAAAGAAGAAGAAGAAGAAGGGGGAAGAAAGGGGGGAGGAGGAGGGGGGGAGGAGGGGGGAGGAGAGAGGAGAGAAGAGAGAGAGAAGAGAGAGAGAGAGGAGAGAGAGAGGGGAGAGAGAGAGAGAGAGGGAGGCGTCTAGCAACATCGGAAGGCAGGTTTCCGGGGAAAAGAGGGGATGAAATGAGAGAAACCCGGGGAAAAAAGGGAAGGAGGCAGGGAAGGGGGAAACCCCCTAACCCGGTGTAATTTGGGGGGGGGGGGGGTAAGGTGGAAGAGAAAAAGAAGGGGGGGGGGGGGGAACGGGATGCACAAAAAAATTTTAACTGCCGTATTCACCCCCTCCCTCCTTTCCCCTCCCACATTGGAATTCAAAAGGGGGGATAAAACTGTTGATTTATTTGCCTCCCTTGTCCCAGGTGCAGTTATTGTCATACAGCCCGAGGGCAGGGCAGGCTGAGAACCTGAAAACGGGGGGGGGGGGGGGGGGGGGGGGGGGGGGGATAGGGTGCGGAATTTAAGGGAAAGGGAAGGGTTGGGGGGGGGGGTGGGAAGGGGCAAGGAAACCATTACAGATCTTAAAAAAAAGGCAAGGTTGGAGGCAACTGGGGGGAAAAAAAAGGTGTGAGAAACAGATAACAATAACTTTTTTTTTTTCAAAAAAAGAAGAAAAGGCAATAGAGACAGTCCAAAGAGACGAAAATAAACACAGAAAAAAGAGAGAAAAACGACACAAAAGGGGATAAAGGCAAGTTTTTCCCAAAACCCAAATTTTAAAAAAGAGGGGGGAAAACTACTTTGTGTTGGAAAAAAAAACTTCCTGATTTTGATATAGAAAAAGAAACGAAAAAAAGAACACGTATGTTTTATTGTAATAGTTATCATGGGAAAAAACTCCAAAATTTTGTCCCTCCTCCCTTTTCTTCCCCTTTTTTTTTCCTGTCTCTCTACTTGTGTGTGTGTGGGGGTGTGTGTTGGGGTGTGGTGTGTGGGTGTGTGTTGGTGGTGTGTGTGTTTTGTGGTTTTGTTTTCGATTCAATTTTTCGCTTTTTACAAATGTGATATTAGACAAGAGTGTGTGGGGTTTTATGTGCGTGCGTGCCCGTGCGTGCGTGTGTGTGTTGGTGCGTGCGTGCGGGTGCATGCGTGCGTGTGTGTGTGTGTTCCCTTGTTTCTGTCTCTCTTAGTTTTTTATTGTTTGCAAAGCAATTACAGCCCTTTGAAATTCAATTTTTTTGTTTTTTTAAGTCTTTTGGATGGCTATAAAAAAAAGTCCCACGTGTGTCATAGCAAAAAAATCTTGCGACATGTTAACCCGTCTGCCTTTTTGGGAAAGGTAGGCCACTTTGCCATAAAAATGGAGGGGATAAATATAGTAATTAAAAAAATGACAATAAAAATATAAAATAATATAATAACGCATACAAAACCAGTGTCGTTTAGTAATTAACACCCAAAGTACTAAGCAGCTAATAAATGGTTCATATGCAAAAAATCATCATTGGTGAACCTTTGGGGCTTACCCAGAAACGAAAAAAACCCAAATTTTTTCTGCCAAAATGGAGCTAAGGGTTTTGACAGCAAAAGGTGGAAAAAAAATCGATTTTATCACTCACTATACCCCCTTTTAAGAGAGTCGTCGCAACAGCAATTTTTTAAAAAAAAACCCCCGAAAAATCAACTGGTGCCCACATTGTTGCTTTTTGGAAATGCCTGACCACAAAACTCCTTTGAGGAAAAAAAAAAAAATAAAAAAATCCAAACAAAACAACAAAAGGAAAGAGGCTCCCCAGAAATTGTGCTCTAATCGTCTTCTCACCAGAAATAAAGGGGCCCTTTTGATCAAAGACCCGCAGGGGATGAAGGGCCATGACCAGAACAAGAGGGAACCTGGTGGCTGGAAGGGCCCCACATGTCTGAGCAAATCCCCAAAACAGTAGGAGCTGGTGGCCCGAGACTAGGGTCTGTAGGGGTTTTGAGGACTGCTTTCAAAAAGCCCCCATTCAGCCCAGATCCAATTTTCTGTTACATTTAATTCTCATGACCCTACCCCCCCCCTTCCCCCCCTTTTCTTTTTTGTTTTTTTTTTGCTTGTTCATCTTAGAAATTAAAATTGCATATTTTTTAAAACCCTTTAAAGTTCTCGTAATGGGTAGGGCATTGACCTTTTTGTTTTTTTGTCCTCTCTTGGTAGTGTACACCCAAGCAGATGGGAAAAAATTTGCCACATGTCACACACGGCACATTCACCATCGTGCGCACACACACTTACACACACACACACACACACACACCACACCACAACACACCCACACAACCACACACACACACACACACACATAACACACACCACCGCCCCAGTAGGGTTTTCTAGCCAAAATCAATGCGGGAAGACATACAAAATAAAATTCAAGGAAAAAAAATTTCAGGCTAAAAATGTTTGCGAAAAAAATGGAAGCTAAAAATGTTTGAAAGATGCACAAGCTGAATTGGTATGAAAGACCCTGAAATGCTTGAGGAGATATACAAGCAAAAATGCAAAAAAAATATACAGGGCATAATGCATTAAAATAACAAGCTCAATTTTGTCCTGGTTCGACATGATGCCAAAAAAAGCAGAGGAGGCAGGTGCTGTTTGGGGGAAAAAATTGGAAGAAATTTGTTAAGTGGAGGTTCCCTTTCCCACAGTAATCCCTACTCTCTCGGCCCTCTTGGCAAAAGGACAGCAGCGTTTGGGGATGCTCCAAAGGGCCAAAAAGCCCCCCGGGCTGCAGCCTTAGGGCTGTAAATCAAGCCTCCCGTTTAGAGAGTCATAGTAATCACTAAAGACTAAGCTGTAAAGTGGAACCCCCCTAAAAGGGGAAGCCCCTGTTACAGCCCTCACTTTGCTGTGTCCCAGGTCAGTGGTTTAATCGAGGACTGTGATAAAGCCCAGGCATGAAAGCAGCTACAATGTATTAAAAATTTAAGCTAAAAAACTGGGAAAAATATTGTACAAGCTAAGAAGTATCGGGGATATAAAGCTTAAATGCATTAAAAGAAAAACAAGCCAAAAAGCATTAAAAGATACACAAATAAAAATGAATTAAAGATATACAATTTAAAAAAAGCACTAAAAGAAAAACACTTAAAAAAAGCTTAAAAATATACACTGGGAAAAATGCATTAAAAGAAATTTTTACTGTAAAACAACTTACTAGATTACAAGCAAAAAGAGTAAATTTAAAATCAACTAAAAAAGCAGAAAAATTTACAAGCTAAAAATGCATTAAAAATTAAACGAAAAATGCAGGAAAAGATAAAAGCAAAAAATCATTAAAAAAAAAACAAGCTAAATGATAACTAAAAATGCAGGGAAAATATATAAAGGAAAAAAAGATGGGGGGTATACAAAAAAGATGCATTAAAAGATATACAAAACTATAAAATTATTTAAATAAAAAAACTACAAACTAAGCCATTAAAAATTAAAATACCTAAAAAAAACCCACAGGTAATTATGTTAAAAAGCAGGGGAAATTATTGTTAATGTAAAAAAAAGACGTTTTTGTTCCGACATCTTTTTAGAATTTTTTTTACCGTATTCAGCGTTGCAAAAAATACTTCTTTCTGTTTCAACAGCTTAAAACACTTTTTTTAAAAAATTTTTTCAGTAATTGTAAAACATTTTTTCCTCTATCAGCGAGCTGTAAAACACTCTTTACTTTGTTCAGCATTTAAAACACTTCTTTACTTTTTTCACAGTGTAAACCACTTCTTTACTTTATTCAACGTTTTAAAACACGTCCCCCCTTTTTCAGCAATGTAAAACATTTTTTTCTTTGTTTAGCAATGGTAAACTATTTTCTCCCTTTATTTTAGAGCAGTGCCTGCTTTCTTCTTTCCACCTCTTTTTTCTCAATGCCCCATAATTTACCCCCGTTTTTTTTTCTTTTTTTTTGTTTTTGTTTTCTTTTCCCCTTTTTGCTGCCCCGTCCCTTTCCCTCTCTTGTTCCCCGAAAACCGAGCTTTTTTGCCCCCCGAGGAGTGTAATTTTTTTTCATTAACTGTTTGATTTAACTGGTTCTGCTGCCTTCCTCCTCTTTTTTTCTTCTTCACCACTTGTGTCATCCTCAGAGAAGGGGGAAGGGAGAAGAGGAGAGAGAGAGAGAGAGAGAGAGAGAGGGGAGAGAGAGAGAAGGAGAGGAAAAGAGAGAGAGAGAGAGAGAGAGGGGAGAAAAAGAGAGAAAAGAGAGGAGAGAAGAGAGAGCGACAAAAAGTAAGAAAAAGGAGAGAGAAAGAGAGAGGCGTGTGGGTGTTTGTGTGGTTTTTGCGCGCGCTGTGTGTGTGGTGTTTTGTTTGTGTGTGAGAAGAGAAGACAGAAGAAGACAAAAAGAAAAAGAAAAAAAAAGAAAAAAAAGACAAAAAAAAAGACGACAAAGGAGATAGAGAAAAAATTTAAA
>JASPKP010006218.1:0-7500 GCA_030674155.1 Stramonita haemastoma
AAAATCTTCTGAGAGTAAGCTGTTTGGTGTTTTTATTGTTAGGTGATATTAAGCTATTTTGCGTTTTTATTGATATAACATCTTACTTTACATGGATTTCAAAAGAACTTGGCAAACAGCCATGGACACAGAAATCGCCTTACCCCCGCCCCCATCCACACACACACACACACAAAACCATACACATTTTTTCGAAGAAAAGTAGGGCTACAAAAACATTGGCTAATTTACTGAAATCACGCACTTCCGCCACCCAGGGTGGCCCCCAATGTCACTGGTCAGGCAACAACAACAACAACAACAACAACAACAACAACAACACCACACACAACACACACACACACACACACACACACACACACACACACACACACAACACACACACACACACACAATTTCTGTCAATGTTAATGTAGGCCTATTATCAGATAAGGATAAAAATTGTGTCTTAATTAGGGGGACGGGATAGCCTAGTGGTCAGCCCTACCCCCACCTCCACACACACACACACACACACACACACACACACACACACACACACACACACACACACACACACACACACACACTTTTTTCTTTTTTTTTCTAAGAAGAGTAGGGTTCAAAAAATATAATGGTTTACTGAAATCACACACTCCGCCACCCAGGGAACCCAGGCAACAATAACAACAACAACAACAAGAACAACACACACACACACACAACACACACACACACACACACACACACGCACGCACGCACGCACGCACGCACGCAAACACACACACACACACACACACACACACACACACACACACACACACACACACACACACACACACACAGAACCTCTGTAATTGTTAATGTATTATTAGATATGGCTAAAAATTGTGTCTTGGGAACGGGATAGCCTAGTTTCTGGTCAGAACATTGCACTTGCAATTTGACAACCCAGGTTCGATTCCCCTTCGAGGGATTTTTCTCCTGGAGTTAACATCAGTGCTGACTCTACTCTCCCCAAAAGTCCTTCGAGGCCCTTGTGCAAACGCACGCAGAACATCTTGCCCACACGTTAATTCCTGTTCCACTTTTCGTAAGAGTAGGCCATTGTGTGCCGGTGGGAACAGATGACAAGATTTACAAAACTGCATACACACGGGGACTGGATGTAAAAAAACATGAGTGCTTATTCCAATATCATCGATATAAAAATAATAAATAAATAAAAATGAAATATAAAACAGAGAGAGAGAGAGAGAGAGAGAGAGAGGAGAGAGAGAGAGAGAGAGAGAGAGAGAGAGGAGAGAGAGAGAGAGAGAGAGAGAGAGAGAGAGAGAGGAGAACTCTGTAATTGTTAATGTATTATTAGATAAGGCTAAAAATTGTGTCTTAATTAGGAGCACAATATGATACAAAGCTCATAGGCCTAATTCTTCGATCTTTTGTTCCAATTTTCAAGTGGAGCACTGGGCACTGCACTGCAACACAGGGAGATGCTGGGGTTGTAGCCTACAGGGATGTTTAATGGCTTTGTATGCTGGAGTATAACCTATTTATTTATTCATTTATCGATTCTTTTATATCGAGGATAATGGAATAAGCACTCATGTGCTTTTATACATCCAGTCCCCGTGTTTATGCAGTTTTGTAAATGTCATCTGTTCTCACCGGCACACAATGGCCTACTCTTACGAAAAGCGGAACAGGATTTAACGTGTGCACAAGATGTTCTGCGTGCGTTCGCACACGGGGCCTCGATTTATAGTCTCATCCAAAGGACTTTTGGGGGAAGTGGAGTCAGCACTGAAGTTAACTCCAGGAGAAAAAAAATGAATTTCCTCGAACGGGAATCGAACCAGGTCGTCAAATTGGGAGATAACCTAATAGTGGTTAGGGTGTTGTGCTCGCGCTTTGACGGCCCGGGTCCGAGCCACCAACGAGGCTTGACTCACGTTCAAGAGCATTTTTCCCCTGGAGTTAACATCAGTGCACTCCCCTGAAAGTCAATTTGGTTGAGACTATAAACCGAGGTCCAGTGATCTTGCGCACACGTTAAAACCTGTTCTGCCTTCCGGAAGAATATGCCATTTCGTGCCGGTAAGAACGAATAACAAAACTGGGGTGGGGCAGCTTTGTGGTTAGAGCATTGCCTAGTGGTGACGCACCCGTTTTAGGGAATTTTTACCGTGGAGTTCACGTCAGTTCTGACTCCACTCCCCAAAAAGTCTTTTGGATGAGACTGTAAACTGAGGTCCTGTATGCTTACGCACACGAAACATCATGGGCACACATAAAAAACAAACAAACCCAAACAACAACAAAAAAACCCAACCAAAAACCTTTCCGCCTTTCGAAAGAATATAATAGGCCATTTCATGCCAGTAGGAACGGATGACAAAACTGAACAACAACAAAAATAACAAAAATGTACACAGGTGTCATGTTGAGACACTTTCTCCGAAGTCGGAACGCGGCTACCTTAATTGAGAGCAAAAACGGTGGCATAGTCCCTACATTACGCGAAATCTCACTTTGGTAAGCCTTGGAGCTCTAGCCGAAGAACGAAAAAAATTAAAATGACACAGCCAATGTTTTAACAATGCCGCAGTTTGTGTGCAATAAGGGCTAGAACGCATGCAGCGTTTAGACTGTATGTAGCCCTTAGGTTCGGGTTTCGAAATCCATACCATATACTATTGATTGTGACGTAGGCTATTATTTCACCAGTTTCTTTAGCCACCTCCTGTGTATCAGAGAGAGAGAGAGAGAGAGAGAGAGAGAGAGAGAGAGATGTTTGTTAGACAATTAGTTGGGGAACATACACTTCTCAAAACACACATGGTATCGTGCACATATTCATACCTCTCTCTCTCTCTCTCTCTCTCTCTCCTCTCTCTCTCTCTCTCTCTCTCTCTCCTCTCTCTCTCTCTCTCTGTGTGTGTGTGTGTGTGTGTGTGTGTGTGTGTGTGTGTGTGTGACGCACTGTACAGTCCAACACGCTATTGTATACATGTAAGCCTATGTACATAAGCAGTAGACCCCTTTCCTAAAGTGCGGCAGCCTTAGCAAACGTGTTGCCAAAACCCATTTCCATGGTCTGTTTTGTCCTACAGTCGACCAGGTACGATTCCTTCTTTCTTTTTTGGGATCCCCAGTATCACTGCACTGCGCAAACCTGTTCACTGGGGTGGCGGAGTGAGGGTTCATGTAGGGGTGGGGGGTACAGGTTAACCCAGCATGACAAAGCGGTTGCTTCATCGTCTCCATAACCCAGGGGGAAACGATAGCACACCTAAAACAACAACAATAAAAGAGCAACCAACCAACACGTGTGTGTGCGAAGGCACACAGAACATCTTGCGTACAGGGTTAAAACCTGTTCCCCTTTTCGGGAGGATAGGTCATTGTGTGCTAGTGGGAATGGACGACAAAGTTTACTAATCCCCATACACATGGGGACAGCCTGTAAACACACACACACACACACACACACACACACACACGAGGGCGTATTCTATTATCTTTGAAATAAAAGAATAAAGAATTTTTTTTTTAAAGTAAAGAGAGCTAGTCATAACTACCAGACTGCTGGAAAAAGATTGTTTAATAATCTCTCTCTCTCTCTCCTCTCTCTCTCTCTCTCTCTCTCTCTCTCTCTCTCTCTCTCTCTCTCTCTCTCTCTCTCTCTCTCTCATTTTATGAGAGTCTACGTTTATTCTCACAAACTGTCAAGTTGATAACTGATGAGGGTAACTATAAGACACCAAAAGTAAATTATTTTCTCATAGTTACTTCAGTAAAAATTCCCCAGTTACTCTAGCTAGCAATCAAAGCTGGAAACAAGGTGTGACTGAATTAACTACCAGACTGCTGGAAATAGAACATTGTCCTCATAACTAATTTCAGGGCACCGTGTAAGCCCAACATTAGATGTAAGAAAAACAATACTGACACGCTAAAAAACTGATACTGTCAATCAACTTGAAGAGGGCAGCATTTGGCAATGTCATTTCTTCTGCTTTTCAGGCCCAGAAAACGTGTTATGCTGAGTGTTTGCAATACAAATATACGTCAGCGACCACCCCACACTGAGTCATGTCCAGTTTGGTTTTTTACCAACGTACCACCTTTTGACCGCTTCTCTGGCCAAGCAAGGGGAGCAAAATCCGTGACTGTTTAGCCAGCCGTGTGTGAAGGATGAAAGCCAGTGCACATGCTCTTCACTAAGCTTGTATTTGTTCTGTCCTTTTAAAAAAAAGAAAGAATAGCAGCAGGGTTCCAAGTACACCGTAGTTGTAATGTGATCCTAGCCTTGTGAAATCATTGCAGAGCTGGAGTAACCTAACGTTGCGTGACATAGAAAAAAAAAGCATAATTTTAAACATGTAGCCTCCTATACTCTCTCTGCTGGTGCGCAGGTTTTAGTGTTTAGGATAAATCCTCCCCTGTTTAATAATAATAATAATAATAATAAATGGAATTTATATAGCGCTATATCTTGCAAAAGCAAATCAAAGCGCTTGCATTCAACCAATTCTTGCGCATGCAGCCAACAACAATTTAGATTTTTAACGAAGTCAATGTACACACACACACACACACACACACACACACACACATAGAGGTTAAACACTTTGGCAGGGTGGTGGATATTTCGGCTGTTGAGAGCAGGGGCAGAAGATGAAACAGGATAGGAAAGTCTTAGCTTTGAAATAAGTGTGTCTTGAGGCTGGATTTGAATGTGTCGTGTCGTAGGTAGGCTTTTTACGAAGGGAGAGAGGTTTTTTTTTCGTTCCTCGACTATAGCTCCGAGGTTCACCAATGATGATATTTTGCGTAGATCTATGCGACCATTTTTGCCCCTCATAAAGGTAGCCGCATTTTGACTCCGGGTATGCTGGGTATGTTCGTGTTTCCGTAACCCACCCAACGCTTACACGAATTGCAGGATTTTTAACTAATGTGTTTATTTGATATTCTGTATGTGTATATGTACACGAAAGGAATTAAGGCACTGACAGGTCTGCATTTGAAATTGACGTGGGAGATCGTAAAAATCCCCCACACGCCGAGATTCGAACCAGCGACTTCATGAATTCATGGTACTAAAGTGGAATGGTCTTAACCACTCGGCCATAGCGTCTGTCAGTCACTGTGTATACTCATGCTTCGTCCATCTAGAGATACAGAACATTTCTGGACAGGGGTTTGCAACGTCACTTTGAATTTTGAATGAAAAGACTGAAACAGGGTACGGGTCTGAACTATGGAAGGGTTCACTAGTCCAAGGGTTTACTAGTCCAAGGGTTCACTAGTCCGAGGGTTCACTAGTTCCCCCGAGAAACTTTCAAAAAAACAATATTGTGTTTAATTTTTGAATGAGCAAAGGATATTCAATTTGATTGGTTTTTATTTTGTGTGTGTTTAATTTCTAAAATGAACAAAGGATAGACGTCTATTCAATTTGATTTGTTTTTATTTTGTGTGTGTTTAATTTCTGAATGAACAAAGGATATTCAATTTGATTGGTTTTTATTTTGTGTGTAGGCTATGTGTGCGTGGATGTGCGTGTTGCGTGGGTGCATGTGTTTTTCGCTGCTGTGGGAACCAAATCGAACCTCACCCTCGTACTAGTGAACCCGCGAACTAGTGGGACGTTCCCCTGAACCAAACCTGGGATGAATGGGTAGGAAGGTTAGGCCTACTACATGCATGAAGCTCCCTCAGTGTTACACTTTTGTCCTCCTTAGGACTGTCCCACCAGGACACGGTATGATTTATGCAGCTGCCAGAGAACATAACAGAGCAGAAGAAGACATGGCCTTGACTTGCCTTCTTCCCCTTGTCTTGTTGATCAGTGTTTTATTGCAGCCAGCAGATCGATTAACTCGTATCGATCAGCAACGGCACACATACGCTGGCAGACGACAGAGTCGTGGGCTGTGTCACCGCAGCACTGCTTCTCTTCGGAACACAGGATGTGTCCGATATCTGGTGCTGCTGCTGCTATTCACTTCCATAGGCCTAACGTAACTCTTTGCCATGCATCTAGAGAGACAGTAAGGCCTACATTCGTTGCAAGCATCTTTATTTATTTATTTATTTATTTATTTATTTATTCTTTTATATCGAGGATAATGGAATAAGCAACCATGTGTTTGTTTGTTTTTTACATCCAGTCCCTGTGTGTATGCAGGTTTTGTCAATCTTGTTGTCTGTTCCCACCGGCACACAATGGCCTACTCTTACGAAAAGCGGAACAGGATTTAACGTGTATCAGTCACTGTGCATCATAACTATCATGCTTCGTTAATCCAGAGATACAGTATATCCCTTATAGCTGCATCAGTTAGTGTGTATGATTAACACGCTTCGTCCATCTAGAAATAACACAACATCTAATAAAGTTGCTTAGATTTTTTTTCAATTCTTTTATTCTTTCGTTGGGTGTGGTCAACACGCTTTGACTCTTTAGAGATAGGCCTACATAATCTGACATGGGGTCAGGATATCTCAGTGGTCAGAGCACTCGCTTTTCCCCAGCAAAGGTTAAGCAGCATCGAGCGTGGTTACCAATTGGATGGGTGGCCGTTTACGCACCTTGGCTTCAGTACAGTCTCCCAATTCATCCAGCTGTAAATAGGTAGGCTACCTGCCTCTTTAGGGCCAGGAAGGTAAAGCAGCGAGGGAGAGGAGATAGGCGCCGCCCTCGATATGCTGGCCCGTAGAGAAGCTGAGGTCTCTGATGCCTCGGCCCCCTAGGGCCACATAGGATGAATGGGACACCTTTACCTTTTACCTTTTAATATGACATAGTGTTAGCAGTATCACTCGGACATGAAGAGTTCTCATGTATCGATACTGTAAAGACAGGGAGCATTCATTATTATTATTATTATTATTATTGTGGCAGGGCGGTAATTAGATTACTTCCCTTGCGATCGGAACTGCCAATCGCAGCGTCGTGGGTAAAACGTTTGGATCCACACCTGTGAATTGTGCGACGTTCTGTATCGTTGGGGGGTGGTCGAAAACCGTCTTCTGCATGCACTTTGCCCGTAGCGGTAAAATGTAGAATTTATGCAGCCTCTTTTTAGAGGCCACATTCCCACTGTCTGATCGTGCTGTCGTCGCCGAGAAGTTGTACAGAGTCGCGGCAGATCAAATATCTGCACTCTGTTACAAAGTGGCGTCGCCGACAGGATGGAAAGAACTTAGGGCTACTGATTTGAGCGTCAAATACGCTGGTCAGTACCCACTGTGCCTCGGGACGCGGCACAAAGTCAGCGGCGGTGGATGTGGCAGGGCGGTAATTAGATTACTTCCCTTGCGATCGGAACTGCCAATCGCAGCGTCGTGGGTAAAACGTTTGGATCCACACCTGTGAATTGTGCGACGTTCTGTATCGTTGGGGGGTGGTCGAAAACCGTCTTCTGCATGCACTTTGCCCGTAGCGGTAAAATGTAGTATTTATGCAGCCTCTTTATAGAGGCCACATTCCCACTGTCTGACCGTGCTGTC
>JASPKP010006218.1:12500-14627 GCA_030674155.1 Stramonita haemastoma
GATATATGATATGTCATGATATGATATGATATGATATGATATGATATGATATAATGTAATACAATGTGATGTGATGTGATGTGATGTGATGTGATGTAATGTGATGTGACGTGACATGACATGACATGACATGACATGACATGACATGACATGACATGATATGATATGATATGATATGATATGATATGATATGATATGATATGATATGATATGATATGATATAATATAATATAATATAATATAATATAATATAATATAATATAATATAATATAATATAATATCTACCATATCATATATCTTCTGGAAATGCACCTTATTCTTGCAGGGTGTTTATATGTGCACGCATGCATGAGCACCCTGTTTTTTTTTGTGTGCGTCTTTTTAGGAGTGTGCATGTAGTGGAGGCCCTGCACTTTGCTTTGGTGTATCATATTGCATACTATTATTATTATTATTATTATTATTATTATTATTATTATTATTATTATTATTATTATTATTATTATTATTATTATTATTATTATTACATGTAATACTAGGTATTACTGCGTACACTGTAGGCTACCAGTTTTTGTTCAAACTTGCTATATTCAAGGGGGGGGGGGGGGGGGGGGGGGGGGGGGGGGGGGGGGCAAGCAGGCGCCGGCTAGGCATATCCAAAATGCTAGTAAAGTGTGTATGCATTCAGTACGGCACTCTCTTGGTGCCGTGGGCTCTGTTACTGTGCAAAAGTCGGGGTAGGACGGGACTCAAACCGACCTTTGTCACATCTTTTGGAAATGCGCCTTATTTTGGGGGGTTGTGTATGCACGCGCATGAATGCTCACACTGGTATTTGTGTTTTCGTTTTTTGTTTTTTTTATGTGTGCGAGTAGCTGTGGCCCTGCACTTTGATGTGCTTGTGGTGCATCATATTTTATATTATTATTGTTGTTGTTGTTGTTATTATTATTATTATTATTATCATCATCATCATCATCATCATCATCATCATCATCATCATCATCATCATCATCATCATTATATGTAGGCCTACTAGTTTCAAATTGCGAGCGCAATGTTCTGACCACTAGGCTATCCCGTCCCCCAGTGATTGAGAGAAGAAGAATAAAGAAAAAAGAAAAAGGTTAAAAAACAAACAAACAGTTACTACCATCAACACTGATGTCCCCTGATGCACGTGCAAGTAAACACTGCTCACTCATCCATAGAGGTTGTTGGACTGTGTTGCGGAGCCGACATGTTCATTTCTGATTTGGTGACGACTGACAGAAGATTGTGTTTTATAGGTATGTAAAAAAAAAAATCCACACCATGCATCGTGGCCACATAGTGTGATTTTCCGCCCGAGGCTACAGGTAACTGTTTTATTTTTGTGTGGTAGGTTGATTATGATCATGTTTGAAATAATAATTATTATGTGCCCTCGATCTATATAGTGTAGACACGCACACACACACACACACACACACACACGCGCGCGCGCAAACACACACACACAATTATATATATATATATATATATATATATATATATATATATATATATATATATATATATATATATATATATATATATAATTATGAAGGTTATATACTTTGGTGGGGTGGTGGGGATTTGGGCTGCTGAAGGCAAGTTCAGATATGAGATAGAACAGGAGGGGGGAAATCTTGGGTTGAAAATCTTGTCTGGGGGCTGGATTAAAAAAAAAAAATGAAAGGGGGGGGGGGGGGGGGGGGGCACTTTGTATTCCAGGTTGTTAAAAAAAAAAAGTTTAGATTATTATCATGGTGAGGAAATTTTTCCCTGTACTCCAACTCCTGTGACTTGATTTCTTTTTTTTTTTCTTCTTCATTTTTTTGGTGTTATTTCAAGAATAAAGGAATACGTTTTTTTTTTAGTTGTTTTTTTTTACACCCTGTTCCTGTGTGCATACACATTTTGTGATTGTTCACACACAAAACCTCAGTTTATAATTTCGTCCAAAGGACCTCCTGGGAAGTGGAATCGCCACTGGTGTTAACAGGGAAAATCCTCTTGAACAGACGTCTGGAAGGTAGCTCAACCCTCAGAACATGTGCACAGTGCTCTAACCACCGGGCTCTCTCTCTCTCTCTCTCTCTCTC
>JASPKP010006219.1:0-14627 GCA_030674155.1 Stramonita haemastoma
AAATAAAAACTTTTGCCAAAACGGAAAAGCCCTTGCGCATTATTTAAATACCCTTTCCTACTCTATATAAAAAATCCACCTTTGGGGCACTACTGGGGGTTTAGCTGCTTGCAAATTCTTCAGAAAGTACCAACGGTCTACGAGACTACGGGACGGGTAAAGGGTGGGGAAACTCCAATTTTCCCGTTTTTTCCCTTTTGGCTACACTGTAAAATGCTACTTGCAGCACATTTTTCTACACTACCCAAATTTGTCCCAAATTTTAATATATTTTAACTTAGTTAAAGCAGTTACATTTTAATGTGATTAAATCACTATGTTTTTTGTATGAAATGCTTACGATGTCCATCTTTTAAAAATGGGGGAAACTTTTTCAAACAAAAAAATTTGGCAAGACTTTTTTCATTTTTTATGTTTTTTTCACTCTGCTAAACAAAATAAAATAACAAATATAATTTATAAATATTATATGAAATATATTTTTAGCAAGTGAAAAAGCAAAAACATGAATACAATCTTGCAATTTTTTTAAAGAACAAGTGCCCCCCATTTTAATAAAAAGACTGGTACTCGTAAGAAACCCATACAACGACATAGTGATGAATCACATTAATGTAGACAATCTTAAACAAAAGTTTAAAACATATATTAAAAAGGGTACAATTTTGATAGGGAAAAAAAATGTGAAAGCAAGTACGCTTTTTACAGGGTAGCAAAGGAAAAAAAGGGGAAATAGGATTTTCTCCCCCTTTCCCCCTTTTTTTTTGTCCTGTAGCTCGTAGACCGTTGATTACTGCTAAAAAATTTTTGCAACACTACCCCCATAGTCCCCCCAAACGGGGATTTTTCCTATAGAGTGGGAAAAGCTTTAAACATAATGCCAAGATTTTTCCATTGTGGCAAATTTATATCTGGAAAAAAAAAATTTTGCGCGTGGTAAAATGTACATGGGTTTTGTCTAAAATTTCTTGTGGTTTTAAAAAAAGGCAATGAGAAAACTAAATGCTTTTTGCAATGTACACAGTTGTTGTTTTTCCCCCAAGCAAAACACCCTGAAGATAAAGATCCATAACACAAAACGAACAACACAGTTCAGTTAACGACTTTGAATGGGGAAATATTTTAACTGGGGTTTTTAGCCATCAAACCTTTTTCTTTATGGTCTTTAAAAAAAAAATTTCTGTGGTGTGTGCGTGTGCGCGCGCGCGCGTGCGGCATGCGGCGCGCCACCCGTGTGGTGTGATGTTGAAACAGCTCCCATGGGGCCACGCGGGGCGTGCTTGCGTGGTATGTGCGCGCGCGCCTTTTTTGGTGTGGTGAAAGCATCCCCGGGGCGGGGGGTTCTCTGTGTTTTGGTGCAGCAGGCGCGCGCGCTCGTGCCTCTGTTGTGTGGGGCGTGCGCGCCTTTGGGGTGTGCGCATGCATGTGCACTGCGGCATCGTGCGTTGCTTGTGTGTGTGGGGTTGCAGGCAAGGGGCCCCGGGCTGGACGGGAGGGAGGGGGTCAGCGATCCAGATGGCCCCCAACGTGGAGCCCCCCCTTAAAACCCCATGGAGCCCGACAAGAGGTTCTACCCCCTGGGCGTGCAAACCCAAATCATCAAGGGAAACCCTTTCCGCTTTTCCCTGAGAGTAGGGCCCCTCGTGTGGCCCCGGGGGGGTTAAAAGGGGACATTTACGAAAAATTTCCCTACACACGGGGCTGGGTGTAAAAAAAAAAAAAAAAAAAGCACACGAGTGAAATTTTCCCATTAAACCCCCGAAATTTAAAAAAAAAAAATTGATTTTTAAAAAAAAAAAATAAAAAAAATAAAAAAAATTCCGCAAACATTTAACTGCAACAGCTTTGGTTTAAAACCCAGTGGTTAAGGGGTTTCCATCACGGTTTTCATTTTTTTCATTTTTCCCCCTATTTTCCCTATATAAATTTTAAATTTGTTGTTGGGTTTTTGTTTTTTGTTGCTGCCTTTGTCTTTTTTGACTTCCCCCCTCTTGGTTTGCTCCCCCCGCTCATTTTTAATTCCCCCGCCACAGCCCTACCCCCCAAATTTATTGTGTCTCAACCTTTGGGATCGGGGGGCCACAGAAGCACTTTAATATTTTCCGCCGTAGGGCCACCAGCCAGGGGGTCCTTACTTTTGCTGGGGTCACTTTGTTTGGGGTTCAGGGGGCCTTTTTCTGACTAACGTACCAGGACCCCCCTACTAAGCCCCCTACCCAACGAAGACTGAAATTAAAAACCCCCAACCCTGACTTGATTAAACGCCTTGGATTTTGGTCTGGAAGGGCCCGGGTTTTATTCCCCTAAAGTCCCTAGGGTTTTTTTCGAACTCCGCCCCCCTCCTACCCAAAATGAGGGGTGCTTTGGGGTCAGTGGGGGAAAACTGGGACCAAAAGTCCCAGCTTTTATCCCCTTTTGGATCGAAATTTTTAAAAGTGTTGGCCCCAAAAATTTCCTGAAAAAAAAACTGCAGGTTCTATCCTCCGGGGCCCCGGGTTTACGCCGGATGTAATTTTGGTAGTAACAAGGTACAACCATGTCAAGTACTCTCAAACAGATGCACTTTCCCCAGCATAACATCACATCGGGCCTCAAATTTAAAAATTTTTAATACATGCCCAAAAAAAAAAAAAAAAATACCCCCTGATTCGGGGGCTCCATTTTCTCTTGTCTCATGGGACCCCAATTCGTTTGCCCATACACTTTTGGTTTCCTGGGGGTGGGTTTGTGCAAAGCCCTTTGGGGGTTGAAGGTTTTCGAAGGGGGGGGGGGGGGGGTTTGTTGGAGGGGGGTTGTGGTTCGCCACCTGGGGGGGGTGACTCACTCAGTCCCCGGCTCTGCAACTGACTAATACGGGCGTTATTTGGGGGGTTAGAAGGGGGTGTCCCGCATATTTAGATCAGAACAAGGGACCACTGAAAACGACCAAAGTGACCAAACAAAATTTCAGGGGCCCCCCTCTGGGGGGCCCCACGGGGACTAAAATTGAAGCTCCCTTAGACTCCGCACCCCGAGGATGAGCGTCCCGGGGAAACTGGGCAATGCTGTTGGGGGGAACTGAAATGAAAAAACGGGGTGGGAACATAGGACAGGAAAGATGCAGCCCAAAAAAAAAAAAGAAAAAAAAAACTATTCACTTTTAAACCCCCTGGGGTCAAGAAGTCGGGGGTTTTGAATCCCGGGGGGCCCTTGGGGAATTCAGGGTTTAGGACACTTTCCCAAACTCCCAGGTCAACTTCAATGCAGACCTGCTTTTTTGTTCCTTCGGGGTATACACATGCAAAAATCAAAATATTCACCTTGAAAAACCACGTAATTTGGTCTGCTTTGGTGGGGTTTTCGGGAAACAAAGAAAAATCCCCACTTTTTTCCCCGATGCGGGAAAATGCCCTTTCCTTCATTTTGGGGTAAAAGGTCACATGCGCAAAATCTCACAATTGGGGGAATATTGGGGCCCCCAGCCGAGGAAAGGGAAAAAAAAACATTCAGTTCAAATTTTTTTTTCCCTCCCTTTTTTTTTTTCGTTTTACGGCTAGAGCTGCCAGGGTTTATCCCAAAGTGAGATTTTTTTTCGTAAGCAACTGTTTTTTAACCCCCCCCCCCCCCCCCTCCCAATAATAAAACCCCCCTTTAACTTTTTGGGCGATTTCTAAACACAACCCCCATATTGGGATGTGTTTAGGAAAAAGATAGATAGTTTGATAATAGATAGATAATAGATAGATAATAGATAGAAGACAGACAACGACAACAGAAAAGACAGACAGACAGACAGCCCGACAGACAGACCGACGAAAAAAGGTACGGGTGGCCTAGTCTTTTGAACGGGAAAAGGGGGGTTTAACATTACATTTTGTCAAGTCAAGTCAATCAAAAACAATTTTAAACATCCCTGAAGGGCAATTACAATTTCAATACTGAAAAGGGGATATTAATACGAAACCCAAACAAAGACACAAGAATTTGCTACATTTTCCCTATTTTTCAAACGTTTATTCTTTTCTGTGTGCGTTCGGAAATTTTGGGCTAGGGGTGGGGTCTGCGTCACTGTTTGGAAACAAAAACGAAACAACTTCTAACCTCAAGGCCCCAAAAAAGGAAATGACCCCCTTACCCTCGAGGTCAAGTGTCCCCTTTCACCCCCCACCTTTGCCTAAAGGGGCCCCAAAGGGGTTTTTGGTTTTAATTTTAAAAAACAAGATGTTTTGTGTTTTTGGGCTTTACGTCACCTTCCTACACCCCAAAAATGAGCCGTAGACTAAACATTTAAATTTTCGTGGGCTCCGTGTATAAGTCATGCTTGGACATCCCCAAAAATGAAAAAAGGTATTAAAAACCTGAAAACGGAAAATACACAAAATTTTGAAATAAGGCTTCGTTCGGGAAAGGGGACAGTTTTCGGTTTTTGGCCCCCTTTGGGTGTCCTGCTGATTTGCTTTTTTTTGTTGAGTGTAGCCCTTGCAGTGATGACAAAAACCCTACCTATGGGGCCACCCCCCCTTTTAAACTTTTAGCACCCCCCAAAAAAGGCCACAGAAAACTCGGGTTTTTGTTTTTTTGTTTGGGGTTTTAGATTTGAGTCCCAGCAAATTTATCCGATTGAGGGACTTGTGGCAGAAAGCCCCTCCCATTTCGAAACCTGGGGCCCCCCCGGGAATGGCACAATTCTGTGAAGCAACTGGGGCTGGGCCCGCCCCAAGCACAAGAGTGCTCGATTTTGATATAAAACCACGCCAAATAAAAAACTCGCAAAAAAATGTCCTTTTTTTTTAGTTATGGCCCCCTCTTTGGGAATGCGGGGAAACTGTCAAAATAAACAGCTCCCCTTTTTATGGAAATTAAAGTGCTGGGAATTGCCTTTTCCCTATCCTTTTTTTTTATCTGCCGTTTTACTTTTTTTCCCTTCACCTCCCCTTGTCTTGGGGGTTATTTGGGGGGGGGGGGGTTGTGTTTTTTTTTTTGTTTTTTTTGTTTTGCCCTTCTCATTCCTTTCCGCTTTTTTTCCCAAGAGAGACAAAAAAATAACAATTCCCCCCGGCTAAAGTCGAATGTTTTGGGCCCCGACCGTCGGGCACTTAAGGGACCTAAAAGCTTTTTCGCCAAAATAAAAGAAAACAATATTTTCTGTGTGAGTGTGAGAGTGTGTGTGTGTGTGTTGTGTGTTGTTTTGTGTTGTGTGTGTGGGGTGTGTTGTGTGTGTGTTTTGTTGTTTTGATATTTTTTTTTAAAAATTATTTTGGGAAATTTTAAACCAATGTGAAATTTTAGCTTTTTTGGGCCCTTTTTGAGAGTATGATTCGTATCAGTATGCCCATCAGTATTTAATTGCTCTTTGGGGATGTTTTACAGCTTTTTTTTTTACTTGACTTTGACTTGAGTTTTACCATAAAATTTAAAGATTCTATTATGAAAAGTTTTTTAGCCTTGATGATGCCTGCACTGCCTTTAGGGTTTTAACTGGTTTTTGTCAACAGATAATTTCCCCTTTCACTTACTCAAAAGGGCCCAAAAATACTTGTTCGACTATATGAAAAAAAAGTTTTCCTTTTTCGGGGAAAAAAAAAAAGTGATGATCTAGCCTCTTTTAATGTTTTAATTTTCCCCTTTAAAACTTACTGAACCCCCTCTTACAATACTGTTTTTTAGAAAACATCTATTTGATCTATTTTTAAACTTTTTCTCTATCTATCCTTTTCTACTTTTCTATCTATCTATCTATCTATCTATCTATCTATCTATCCCTTTAATTTTCGACCGTAAGGGGACCCCTGGAGACTGGACAACCAGTTTCCCCCCTATTCCCCCTCCCGTCGGGGCCTTTTCCCCAGGGGTTTTTTTAGTTCCTTTTTCTATAATAAACCCACTATCCCCGATATAAAGGGAAAAAAATAAAAATTAAAAAAATAAAAAAATAGCCTGGGCCCCTTTTGCTGATGTTGTCCTCCCACCCCTTCCTTGGTCTGCCTCTTTTCTCTTTTCCTTGGGCATGCCCTTTCAGTATTGTTTTTGCAAATCCCTTTTTTGGGCGGTGAAAATGCCCACACCATTTAAGGTTTTCGCTAATTAATTTAAATTTGAATGCAATTTCAATATAATAGAACCGGGAAAAATTAAAAATAATGTAAAAGTAAAACAATGCATTAAATACTTGTGGGGAGGGAAAACCCTTGGGGAACCCCTTGGGCGGCTTCCAGTTTTAACCCCAAGTTTTTACGGCCACCCTGACCAAAATCCCGGTTACGAACGAAGGCCGGGTTTAAAACAACTGGGCTTTGACCGCTACAAGCTGGTCACCAGTTTTCCCTCCCGGGCCCAGCGACGTGAGCAAAGGGTCATGATCACGCCCCGCTGTGCCTGGGACGTCCCAAACCCGACAACTACGCCCCCTACACCACCAGAACAATCCCCTTTCTGCACGGCGTCTGTGTACCCTTTAAACCCAAAATATAGCCGGAAGGGAAACCAGGAAAGGGGTCACAAATTCCCCCGAGGGGGCCGCCATTTTTTGGGGATTTGCTAGCGGGCCGCCGGGGTTTTTTCCCCGATGATGTCCTGAAAAAAAACCAAAAATGGAACAAACTGGCCAACAGTCTAAATAGTGGACCCGTCTGCATTTTTGATTCTCTTTTCCCAGTGTTAAATGAAAAGTAGTAAACAAAGCTGTAGGGGGGTCCCATTCACCAATAACCAATGTGAACTACAAAAAAATGGCCCGTGTGACCCTTTCTGAATTTTACATTGTTTCAAAAAAAAGGGGGTTTTCTTTTGGCCCGACAACATTGCTGGGAAAAAGAAGCAACAGGTTTTTCTCTGAAAAGAGAAAAAACTTTTAGGTGGATTCCTGAAATTGATGCCAAGAGTCTGCCTTTCAGACCCCGCAACATTTTACGTTACAGGGTTTTGAATAAACTTGGGTTTTTTTTTTTTTTTTACAAAGGCCCTTTACTTTATGGGAAAAAATCAATCAGTTTAAAAGTTTTTGTCAAGAACAGTGAACAAAAACACGGAAGGGAAAAAACGGAAAAAAATGTTGGGGGATTCAAAAGGGGGGCGGGCCCCGTATCTTGCGAAAAAAAATCTGAACCTAATCTAGTTTGGGGGTTTTTTTAACCTAAACAAAAACTGGGGAAAAAGATCTCGTGGGGTGAAATGGTATGTAGAGAGAGAGAGAGAAAAGAGAGAGAGAGAAAAGAGAGAGAGAGAAGAGGGGAGAGAGGAAAAGAGGAGAGAGAGAGAGTTCAATTCTACAGGGTTAAATTTTTTTGATACAAAGAAAAAAGTGGAAAATAACGCACTGAGAGCTACGTTTTTTGGACCTATTTTTTTAACTTTTTATCCAGAGGGCCCAAAAATTTCCCCTTCACCCTTTCTCTCTGAAATTCTTTTCGCCTGAAAGTTAGTCTCGAAATTTTTGCATAACCTTACCTTTTTTATTTTGTTGCTTTATAAAAAAAAAATTTGGCCAGGGGGATACAAGTGTGAATGTGTGCCGGTAAGCATTTTCAAACTTTTTTCCCCAAAATATTTTTGAAATATTTTGCCGATTTGATTGTGCAAATAAAATATTTTCGAGGGGAAAAATGTTTTGGTTTTTTGTGTTAAACCAAAATGAAACACTTATTTATTTTCCCTTTTTTATTATCATTCTCGTTTTTTGTTTGATAGCAGAATTCCCTTTCCCCTACTTGAGCGCTAAAAAACCCCTTTTATTTTTTGATACAAAATTTTTTGTTGATTTCTTAAATTAAATGATAATAAAAAGGGGGGGTTGCAAATTGTCAAACACAACAGCCCGTCATGCCCGAAATTTTTCATTTCTTTTCATTTTTTTTTCTTTTTTGGGCTCTGAAAATTTGTTTCGGGGGAAACGTTTTTTAGTTTTGTAACTGCCCACAACCCCGATGATCCAGAATGGCTTGAACTGTAGTCTGTGTTTTTAATTTTTGTTCTTTTAATATTGAAAATCTTTGTTTTCCCTTTCCTCTTTTAAATTAACATAGAATAAAAATTTCATAACCTTTGGGTACTAAAGCCCTTTTTCACTTCTTTGGTTTTCATTTCCGAAAAGAAAAAAACACGAAATAAGAAACGGAATTGTCTCTTCACCCTTGTCCCTTGATTTTTCCCTTACACTTCAATTTCGAAAAGGAAAAAAAAATTTGGGTCCTTTTTTTTAAAAAATTCTGATTTTGTTTAGCCTTTTTCTTCTTTTTGGGGTTATTGTTGGAAAAATAAAATTTTGCTCTAAAAAAAATGTGTAGAAAAAAGAACTGGGGGGTTTCCCTTTTTCCGGGGAAGGAAAAAAATTTTCTGAAAAAATTTTCTGTTTTGAATTTGTATGGATAAAACCCCGAACTTTGGGTTACTCAATGTGAATCATAGATGTAAGTTTTAAAAAAACGAACAGTACCCTTTTTAACCAAAGGAAACCGTAAAACGGGTCACAATAAAAAATTTTAAACTTTTTAAGAAAACACCCCAACCTTTTGGAAATTCTGTGCGGGAAAAATGTTCCCTTTTTTCTACACTCTCTCTGTTTTTTCCCTTACCATCCAAACCTTCTTTGGGTTTATTCTTTCCCCTTCCCAGTCCCGGGCCTCCCTTTTTTTCTTAAGCAAATCTTTCAAAAAATTTTGTTTTCTTTATCTGACATTGTACCTTTTTTTTTGTTTTTTGTTGCTGTTCTAACACCAAATAGTGATTTTTAACACGGGAATGGGCGCAGATGTCTTTTCCCTGCATGTCATTTGCCCATTTGGGCCCTTTTATTGAATACAAAAATTGAAACTTTAAAATTTTTTTATCTTTTATTTATTTTTTGTTCCCCTCGAAATAAAAATTTAGAAACAAAAATCCCACGATAAAGCACATTTTTGGGACGCTGCAGTGGGGAAAGCCCATCTTACAATAGAGCAAAAAAGGTAAAGGGAAAAAGGTGTCCCTTGAAAAGGCACTTTACGGCTATTTTCTCACCCCCCCCCGGTTGAAAAAGGGGGTACCAACCTTGTGTTGGGTTAACCCTGCGATAGACTGGCTTCCTTCCAGGGGGAGTCTATGACTCTCAGTCGTTTAAACGCCCAGAAACCGGATAAGCCCCGGGCCTGATGAGCCTTGGGCTCGGACAAAAAGGGGTGTCCCAAAACCCTATGGGTCGTGGGGGAAACCAGACTTAAGACCCCCATTTCTCCAAGGGCCACATCCCCGGGGGCGGCCCCATTTTCTCTCCCTCACTGATTTCCCTTTCCCCCTGACCCTAAAGAGAACGGGTACCCATTTCCCTCTGGGTGAACCGGGGACTATACAAATCCCAAGATGGCCCAAAGGGTCACCCATCCAACGGGAAAACCACGCCGATGCTGTTTTAAACTTACTTGGGGGAAACCCAGTGCTCTGACCTTGAGTTTATCCAGCCCAAAGAAAAAAAAATCACCCAAATATCCCATTCAATAGCACTTTATTTATTTATTTTTTATTTTTTTAAATTTTTTTTAAAATCGGGGATAACAGAATAAAATCATGTTTTTTTTTCATCCGGTCCCCGTGGGTATGCAGTTTTGAAAATTTTGCCCATCTTTCCCCACCGGCACACGATGGCCTACCTTACAAAAGGGGAACAGGTTTTTAACTGTGCGCAAGATGTTCTCTTGCGTTCGCACAGGGGGGCCTGGGTTTAAAGTCCCATCCAAGGATTTTTTTGGGGAGAGGGGATTTCAGCACTGATGTTAACTCCAAAGAAAAATTTCCTTTAAACCCGGGCCGAACCCGGGGCCCTTTAAATTGCCAGCGCAATGTCGGGCCCCCTAGGCTATCCGCCCCCCTTTTTATTCAAATTTGCCTGTACTGTATGCCGCTGGGCTGTGGTTTTGTTTGACCCCGCCCCAAAAATGCGTGTCCTTTTTAAAAAGTTGTTTGGGTAGCAATTTTAAAAATTTTCCTTTTGTTTTTGTTGAACAAATACTGAACAGACTCTCCCCTCTCCTCTCTCCATTCTCCTCCAAGATCCCCCCTCCCTTTCTCTCTCTCCTTCTCTCTTCCCCTCCTACTCTTTTCTCTTTTCCTCTCTCTCCCCCTCTCTCTCTGCTTTGGGGTAAAAGCGTAACTTAAGGGTTTTCTACCCCCCTTTGAAACAAAAAGCTTTTTTGGTCCTTTTCTCTTCAATCTCCCCAAAAACAAGTCCGATAAACTTTGATATTTAAAAAAAAAAGAACCATCAAAAATTTAACAATCGAAATACTACACACACCCCAAAACCCCCACACACACAAAACACACACACACACACACACACACACACACACACACACCCACACACACACACACAAAAGAAAAGAGAGAAGAAAAGAGAGAGAGAGAGGGGAGAGAAGAAAGAGAGAGAGGGGAGAGAGAGAAGAGAGAGGAAAATGCAGACCAAGCAAAAAGCAAAAAAAAAACACCCCTAAAATTGAACAGTCCTAAGGGGGTTGCTTCTTGACTGGTTATTGACTTTATGGAAGCAAAATTTGCGAGAACTAAAAACCCCCCGTAGGGGGTGGCTAGGGGTTTTTGTTATTTGGGCCCCAAACATTCACCCGTCAGGGGAAATTTAAACGCTACACAGGCCTTTTAAAAAAGCTTAGGCCCAAAGGTAAAACGCCATTGCACTTTGGGAAAAAAAGGGGAAAAAAGGGGAAAAAAATAAAAAAAAAAAAAAAAAAAAAGAAAAGGGGGGGGGAAAAAAGGGAAAATTATAAAATTTGGGGGGGGGGTTTGTGGGGGGTTTTTTTGGGGGTTAAATTATAGTTTTGGGTTTAAAAAACTTAAAAAAAAATTTGGGGGGATTAAAATTTTAAAAAACTGAAATTTGTTTGGGAACTAAAATTTGGGAAAAATGGTTTTTGTTTAAAAGGGAAAATTAGGGGTATTCAGATTAACACAAACTGTTAAAGTTTTAAAAAGGGAAAATTTTGGGCTATTTAATTTTTCCAAAAAGTTAATGTTTTAAAAAAGGAAAAAATTTGGGCTATTCAGATATCACAAACTGTTTAAAGGGTTTAAAAGGGAAAAAATTTTGGGGTATTTAATTTTCACAAACTGTTTAAAGTTTTAAAAAGGGAAAATTTTGGCTAATTTAAATTATCACAAACTGTTTAAAGTTTAAAAAGGAAAGTTAAGGGGAAATTTTAGAAATTTCACAAACTGTTAAAAGTTTTTAAAAAGGGAAAATTAGGGCTATTCAGATTACAAAAAACTGTTTTAAAAAAAAGGCTTTTCTTACTTAGAAGCACAAACTGTTTGTAAGAAAAGGTTTTAGTTAACTAGGTTTTCACAAACGTTTTTAAAAAAAATTTTTGCTTAAATTAGGGTTGTCACAAACTGTTTTTAAAAAGGGTTTTGGCTATTTAGATCGGCACAAACTGTTTTTTAAAAAATATAGTTTTTCCCCGGTTTTCACAAACTGTTTTTTTAAAAAAATAAAGTTATCCAAAGGGTTTTCACAAACTTTTTTAAAAAGATAATTATCCAGGTTGTCACAAACTGGTTTTTAAAAAAAATAAGTTATCCAGGGTTTCACAAACTGTTTTTTAAAAAAAATATATTTTTTCCAGGTTGTCACAACTGTTTTTTAAAAAAATATAGTTTAACCCCGGGTTTCCCCAAACGTTTTTTTAAAAAAATATAGTTTTTCCAGGTTTTTCACAAACGTTTTTAAAAAGAATATTTTTCCAGGGTTTTCACAAACTGTTTTTAAAAAGTTATGGGGATTCAGATTTTCACAAACTGTTTTTTAAAAAATTAAAGGGTATTCAGATTGTCACAAAAAGTTTTTAAAAAATTATGGCTATTCAGATTGTCACAAACTGTTTTAAAAAAAATTTTTGGGTATTCAGATTGTCAAAAACTGTTTTTAAAAAATTATGGCTATTCAGGGTTGTCACAAACGTTTTTAAAAAATTATGGCAAAATTTAAATTTTCACAAACTGTTTTTTAAAAAAACTATAGTTATCCAGGTTTTCACAAACTGTTTAAAAGAAAAATTTTGCTATTCAATTTTTCCCCCAAACTTTTTAAAAGGAAGAATTTAAACCCTTTTTCATGAAGGGAGAAAAAGGGTAAACCTAACATTTTTTCCAAACCACAAGCACACGGTAAACGGGGTTTTTGATATCAACCCCCCCCCGAAGGGAAACACAGCTACCTGAATTTTATTGTGGGGAAAAAAAAATTCGCTTCTCAAAACCACTATCTTTAATTTCCCCGAGCTCATTTCAGGGAAAAAAAAAAGAAAAGGGCAAAGTTTTTTTCAAGCCAAAAAACTGTCTGACTTTCCCAAAACATGCAAAAACCAAAAATGAAATAGTCAAAAATTTTTTTTTTTAAGAGATTTTTTTTAAAAATTTCCCCCAAAACTTCTCTAGTGGTCATTCCACCATTTTAAACACCAGCTGAAAAAAAAAAAAACAATACAACGTGTTTGGGTTTGTTTTTTGGTTTTTGTTGTTTTAAAAATTAATTTTTGGTTTTATTTTGGAAGATGTTTTCTTGGGTTGGCCGGTTGGGTTTGGGTTTGGGTTTGCTGGTTTTTTTGGTGGGTTTGGGTTGGGTTTGGGTTTTTGGGTTAGCTGGGTTTGGTTTTCGGTTTTTGGGTTTGTTGGGTTTGGTTTTTGGTTTTTGGTTGGGTTGGTTTGGGTTTGGGTTTGGTTTTGGGTTTGGGTTTGGGTTGGGTTTGGGCGATTGGTTGGGTTTGTTTGGGTTTGGGTTTGGGTTTTTGGTTGGGTTGGGTTTGGGTTTTTTGGGGTTTGGTTTGGTTGGTTTGGGTTTGGGTTTGGTTTTGGTTTTTGGTTTGGGTTGGGTTTGGGTTTGGGTTGGGCACAAAATTTTACAGCCCGGAATCGACCTGGGTTTTGAGCCATCACCGAGACTCCAAACCCCCCCCCAAAAGACCTTCGGATGAACTATAAACCGTGGACCCCTAAAAGAATGCACAAAACATCTTGTGCCAATTAAAGCCCTTCCCGCCTTTCGGGCGAATAGGGCCCTTTTGTGCTGGAAAAAAAAGGGGACTGGTTCCTCAAAAAAAAACCCCATGCGGGATCAATGCAGTTTTTAGACATTACTTTTAAATATAACATGGAGCGTGCATCTTTTATCATTACATATATGCATGCCCTCCGTTTGTCTGTCTGCTTGGTTGTCCCCGTACATACACCCCAACAAAAACCCAAGAGGGAGAGAGAGAGAAAAAAAAAAGGGAAAATGGGGAAAAAGAAACCCACACCACACCCCACACACACACACAACACAAAACACACACCACCCAAAAACCACACACACAAAAATAAGATAAATAGATAATAGATAATAGATAACAGGGTAAATAGATAGATAAAAATAGATAGATAAGATAGATAGATAGAAAAGATAAAAATAGGGTATACAAACAGACGGGCAAACAGGCATGCATGCATTTCTAAAACTGATACAAGATGCACAGCGTCCATGAAGTTGCCCTGTCTAAAAACTGCATTGATGTTGCAAAGCAGATTTGTTCAGATCATCCATACCCTAGCCATAGCCGGCCCCGGGGCCCTTTCTCCTTTTATGGGCAGACAAAATTTTTTTGGGGTGTGGGGCAAGGCGTGAGTGGTGCAAGGGGTGGTGTGGTTTTTTTGCACAACCCAAACCCTTTATTTCCAAAGCAACTGAAGCGCTTGCAGAAGAAACGGAAATTTCCCAAAAAAGTGGTTTTCCCCGAAGTCGGGTTTTCGGCCCAGGCCCCCATTTATTTTAAAGGTGGGTAAAAACGGTCGGGATATACAAAAAAACTTTACCATTGGTGAAAACCCGGAGCTTCAGCCAAAGGGAAAGGGGAAAACAAAAAAAATGATTTGGTTCCAAGGGAAAGAAGAAGAAGAAGAAGAAGGGGGAGGAGGAAGGAGGAAAAGGGGGGAGAGGGGGAGGAGAAAAAAAAGAAGAAGAAGAAAAAAGAGAGAAGAAAAGAAGAAGAAAAGAAAAAGAAGAAGAAGAAGAAAAAAGGATAGATTTTAAAAAAAGAAAGAAAGAAAAAAAAATAAAAAAAAAAACGGGTTTCCTTTAAACAGGTTTTTCCCCAAGAATGGGGAAATCGCCGTTTCCCTCATTTCGGTTTTTTAAACTTAGAAAATGAACTTAAACAAGTAAAGGCCTTCCTTTTTTTCTTTTTTTTCTTTATTTTTGAGGGTGAAGGTTTTAACCCCATAGGGTTTTTTTTCATCCGTCCCCCCTGTGTATGCAATTTTTTTCAAATTTTTTTTAAAATTTCCTTCCCCAGTGGCAACAATGGCCACTCTTTCGAAAAGCGGGAAAGGGTTTTTTAAAGGTAAAACAGGATTTCTGCGTGCGTTGGTTTTTAATCCACCATATACTTTTGGGGGGGGGTGGAAATCGGCGCGGACGTTAATTTCCCCAAAAGGGAAAAAACCTCCTTTTAAAAGAATTCGAAACCCGGGGCAGCAGATTTAAAGACGCATCAAATCGTGAAACCAAAAAAAAAATTAAAAAACCCCGCCCCCCCCCGCCCCACTCCCCCCAAAACCAAAAAACCAACCTTTCCCTCCCCCTGGCCCAACCCAAAAACCCCAAAAAAAGAAGTGTTTAAAGGGCCCAAGGG